>JASDQU010817731.1:3166-13814 GCA_032191745.1 Picea mariana
GGTCCAACAGTAGTACTCGGCCCAATATCTCAGGGCACTAACTAAGGAGGATAGACCGTACCCTTAGCCATACTACCCGACTACCCAGGTACTAGAGAGTATCTTCCCGAGTGTTGTTCTCGGTGACACTATAGCAGTCCGGCAGCCGATAGGTTTATCTAAAGAGGGCTTCAGGAAATCTAGGCCGATCCGTACACAGGTGTTGTCTGATGCGCTACCACTCGAAGGGGTACCAACATGGGTTACAAGGGTGGCCAACAGATGTGCTTAAGAACCACTTGTATTTCCTGCGTGTATGAATCCCACAACCGCGGGTTTATGCGCGTAACGATAGATCTCTGTGGCTTAAAGACGCTGGAATACGTCTCTACCCTGAAAAAAAAATACCCACAATTTCTGCCAAGGAAAGTGCTCTGATACCACTTGCAAGATACCAGATATATAAAATATGCAGAACAGAAATAAAATGCTAGAAATGGAAGAATAACAGTAAAATATCCAGCATAATCTTCACAATACACAGAAATAATATGCGAAATAGCAATAGAAAAACACTTCGATTCAGAAAGCAATGTTCATAGGCCTCTTCGAGGGGGCAACCTCCAGTCGAGAATTGATCTGTTACAATAATCTCCAAGCTAGGGTTTTCATACCCTCGACTCTTATTTATACTAAATATGTCTATTAAGAGAAGCATCTAGAGGAAGATCCTTCTAGAAGCGGAAGCTTCTATTAGGTCTTCTTACATATGCCTTATTCTATTTTATTGAAAGGTCTTATTAATATTGACCTTTATTACATCCGAATACATTGATCTACCTATGTGCGGGTTAGGACCTTAACAACCTTATATGAAGAACTTTGTTCTCCTACAAATTATTTTCTTGCTTCTTCAAAAGTATGCCTCTCTATCCTTGGATCAAACAAATGTGCATTCGTTGCAGCTCTTCTGATCCCTAATCCTTCTATAGTCTTTCCTAGGGTCACTTTATGTTCTCCTGTAACAGTGCCTCCTCTAGTAATAACAACGACTCTGGGGTCCTCACCACGAGGTTCTACTGATATCAATTGGACTTGTTGGTTTCCTCCTCGTCTCTCCTTAATTTTGGCTAACAATACTAGACAATATTTGATGACATGATCGAATGAGTTGCAGTAATTGCAAGTAGCACAAGGGTTTTGAAAATCCCTTGGAAAATTTCCTAGTTGTGCGCATTTATAGAAAATAATCTGACCTCGACCTCAGCCCATACCTCCTCCTCATCCTCTTAAATCCACCATGAGGGTTGAATTTTCCTCTTTCTGGGGAGTTGAACTACACATTATTTCCTTCTTGCTTTGTTTCTCATTGAATCCTATATGTATCCCTTGATCTTTCATGCATGAGATCATAAGCCCTACAATCATTCTCATCATGCCTCACAGATTTACATAATTTGAAATAAAGATTGGTAGGTGTCTAGACATATTTCTGCATATAATAACATTCACTGGGGCGATGTCTATTTCTACATACGTCACACCATGGTAGAGTGGATTGCTTCAAAGGGATAGGTGCTCCCGAGTCCAGGTATTTATGAAATAGGGGACAATGTTCTTTGTCATGGCCCTCTGATTTACTCTAAATACTCTTTGTATCTAAAGTGTTGATGAACTTATGCACCTACTGTTCTTTAGGAATATTTCTCCAGGCCTCCTCATATCCTCGCACATGGTCCTTAGGACAAGTTTGACTTGTTTATTGAACTTCACATCCCTCAGCTTGGTCTTAGAAGCGCACTGTCATCAAGGTGTGACATTGTACCCACTCTGCGATGTTCTTCTTATGTGTTCCCCACCATATAGCTGGTGTTTCTTTTAACGCTTCATCCAGTTCGAACAAACTCTGTTGTACTGGTACAATTCCTTCAAATTCAGCTAGAAATGTCTCTAAATGATTCAAGCCATCAAATGTAGGGAGATTACCTACTTTTGTGCCAATCTAGTGAACTACTCTGGTCAATCTAGTACATTGTTGTGTGGAGACTTTGTACGTTTTGTTCTACTAGTTTTCCAATGCTTCCTTTGAATCTAATGAAAATGCACTTTCACTTCGCCAACTTAGATTTCCATATGCTGTGGGATTAATATAATCATGTTGTATTACTGTCCATTTGTAGATGTTTTCTGGCTCATAGGCACGGTCTTCTTCTCTTATGGGTTTTGTGTATCTGCGACCTTCATTAGGGTCAAGAGGTGCAATGACTTTAAGGCCATTACCCTCGAATGCCATTCTTCTCTTCTTTAGGTCAACAACAGTCGAATTGTTGAAATCCCAATCAATTCCTAACAATGCAGGATTAAGACAACTATCATCAACAATCTCAATCACTTTGAAGTATGCAAATGTTCTTACCCCATCGACGTCTATAGGAACTTTCTCTAGTATTCCAAAGGAGCTCAACACTTGCTGATTAGCCATCCTGAGTCTGATAGGAGAGTAAATCGATCTAGGTTTTCCCATCAGTGGCCAAGTATGCTTTTTCATAACATTTACTTATGATCCCAAGTCAAGGACCACATATTCCACATTGTAGTCTGCAATATCAGCACTAAGGTGCAATTCCTTATTTGTCCTTCTTTTCCTTGATACTTGATTTACAGCTCTACTCAGCATAGGTTCTATTCTTCCAATTTCATACTATATGAATAGGTGTTATAGCTCTTGCACATATTTTTCATCTTTAATCAAGTTGATACAGGTATATAGGAAGTCCATGAGCTTTCTTACCTCTTTTCTTTGTCTATCTAGGGAAGACTGATCAAATGCTGGTGGCATTTCACATTCCCTGACTTATGGTTGTGCCTTATATGAAGAAGCTTGTTCTCCTACAAATTATTTCCTTTCTTCTTCAAAAGTATGCCTCTCTCTCCTTAGATCAAAAAAATGTGCCTTCTCTGCAGCCCTTCTGATCCATGATCCTTCTGCAATATTTCATGGATTAACTCTATCTTCTCCTGTAACAACGCCTCCTGTAGTAATAAAAATGGCTCTAGGGTCCTCATCTCGAGGTTCTGCTTATATCAATTGGACTTGTTGGTTTCCTCCTCGTCTCTCATGAATTTTGGCTAACAATACTTGACAATATTTGATGACATGATCGAATGAGTTGCAGTAATTGCAAGTAGTACAAGGGTTTTGACAATCCCTTGCCAAATTTCCTAGTTGTGCTCATTTTAGAAAATACTAAGACCTTGACCTTGGCCCATACCTCCTCCTTATCCTCTTCTTCTAAATCCACCATGACGGTTGAAGTTTCCTCTTCCTGGGGAGTTGAACTGCGCATTATTTCCTTCTTGTTCTATTTCTCCTTGAATCCTATATGTATCCCTTAATCTTTCATGCATGAGATCATAATCCCTACAATCCTTCTCATCATGCCCCACATATTTACAGAATGTGCAATAAATATTGGTAGGTGTCTGGACATATTTCTGCATATAATAGCATTCACCGGGGCGATGTCTATTTCTACATATGTCACACCATGGTAGAGTGGATTGCTTCAAAGGGATAGGTGCTACCGACTCTAGGTATTCATGAAATAGGGGACAATGTTATTTGTCATGGCGCTCTGATTTACATCTGATACACCATATATCTTCTCTTTTTTCCTTTCCTTTATCCTTCTTCATATCTTCGAATTGTAAGGATAAAATAGTTAATTGATTTAAGATCTGACTCATACCTAGACTGGATTCTCCTATAGGGTCTTCTTCTAGTTTCATAGAAATATCTAGAGATTTAGTTTGGGAAGTGACTTCCTGTTGCATCAGAGGAACTCTGATATGTGGCAAGAGGGCAGTGATGAACCATTATTTATTCTGTTCATCTGGGATCTGAAAAATTAAACAACCTATTAGAGTCTTAAACCTTTGATCAAACTCCCAAACAGTTTTAGTGACCCTTTTCTTGATTTCCTTCAACTCTGTAACGCACTACAACTCCGACTTAGGTTTCTTGAATCTTGCACTCAACATAGTCTTAATGTCATTCAATGGTTTAGGCTGTCCAGGTCCTGAAGAAAAATGCATATACCAGTTTAGAGCACCATTCCTCAAGGTAGTACTAAATTGAGTTTTCTTAACAGCTTCGTTGGTGAATTGCTTAATGCTCTAGACAACTTCGTATAAGAACCAGTGCTGGTTAGGATCTTCAGATCCATCTCCTCTAAAGATAGGTAACCTCATTTCATTTGCCATAGATCTTCCTGGGTTTCTCAACTGGGTATGTACTAAATTGTTTGTAATGATACTCTAATTTCTTTGACTACTCTGGTTACTCTGGTTACTTAATGCTGCTAAAACAACAGGAGGAGTAATAATACTTACTTCAGCAGTAGGCATAGTTATTGAAGTTTCTGACTCTCCTCGGTGAGGTTCTTCAATCTCTACTTCCTTTGTTCTTGCAAACTCTGAATACTCTTTGTCTGTTAGTTTTGTTTCTTCCCCACTGTAGAATCCCTCATCTCTGTAATTCTTTTTAAATAGGTTCGCAAGAGGAACTTCTCTAAATGATATCCCACTGCGCGTGCGTCCATCCTCTATTTCACTGCCGTTGTCTTAATTCTTGAACATTAGCTTCACTATATCTTCAGGATATTCTTCTCATGCAATAACATCTTAATCCTCAGTTTTAAAAAGTGTAGGAACTTTCCTCTAGGTCCCTTAAAGAAATACATTTCTTCTTGACTATACGATTCTACTCTATCGATAGCGAACTCAGTGATGTAGCCTCCAATAGTGCTATCAAACCAGATATCAACTGCTCCAGACACAACGTTATCGTCTCTCTTGACTTTCTTGATCAACATTGTTGTCCAAACCATAAGTGGTCTAGATATGATATCAAACTGGGTGTCTGCTAATCTGGCTAACCACTCGTACAACTCCTTATGAACACCTCCAAAGAAAATCTTGTGTATGTCGGTAAATATGTACCTTCCCAATCAATATTCTGTGCTAATGCTAGGATTTTTGTTCTGAGCTTCAGTGAAGTCCTTTTCTTGTTCTTCTATCCACTTTTGAATTTTTGTCTTCGATGGAAACCACCTTGACATTCCCTCAAGAAGATCCTGGTCCCAACAACAGAACGATTTGTTTGCACAGGGGCAGACCCAGGGTTCAAATCTAACAGTGCACCAACAAGTGATAACTACTGGCCCTTTCGGCAACACCACCGAAGTAGATGCAGTCTCATCCAAAGTAGTAATAGGGGGTTGCAAGAAATAGGTGTCTACAACTAGAGGAAATGCAAAGGGATTCCAAATACAATGCAAACAATCTAGATATTCTTTACCACTCCTATGCTAGCTCCGCAAGGTTATATCTCTGATCTAACACAACAATGCATAAACAATATAAAAGATAAAAAATAACACAAAATCAACCACATAGACAATAATATATACATGGTTCACCCCCTCCTTAGGGATACATCCAAAGAACTGCGTTTCTTGATTTATTAGATGGAAACATACAGTTCTATCTATGCACTTAACTGCAGATCTTCTCTCTTTCTCTCTTTCTCTTCCCTCCCTGTGCACCCAGCTGCAGGGTTGATATTCGCACCCAGCTGAAGATCCAGAATATAGAATCAATATTTCTCTCCACAACAGTAATAGTAACAACAATGAATAACAACCAATAATCGATCTAGAACCAAAAACTAGAACAAACCCTCCCAGGTCTTCTAGAGCTTCATTTTTACACTACATGAATCTCAAACAACTTTATACCGAAGCCTAGGTGTCAAAATCCTAGATCCAAAACCCTAGGTCCACTTGACCCACTTTTTCAAGGCTTCGCCAGCCTATCCTTCCTCCTTTTCCATGAGGTGCTCCAAAGTATCCATTGGTGTCTTATTTTTTTTGCGGAGTTTTCCATGATCACTCTTATTTGTTGCTTTATCTTCCTTTATCTTTTCTTTCAACGACTTTATTATCCTTTACTTCTCTCCTTCTTTTTTGCTTCTTTAACCACTTCAACCCTTACTCAGTTACTATGCCTTCCACACAGTTGGCACTTCACCTTTCTTCCTTACATAACCAATGACCAACAGGAGTAGGGAATTCCCATATTTTGTCCCTAACCCATTTGGGGGATGGGGTGCTTCTACAGGTAGCAGATTCCAATATGATAGCATGCCATCCACATTGACCCCATTCACTTTATATGGTGAGTTTTGGAGTAATACTTTCACCATGTTTGTAGTGTTGGTAGGGGGAAACCCCTTCCAAGCCAGTATAATCCCATGCAAGGGTATTTCCATTCACAAGGGATGTTTTCAAGGGTAAACCCCTTTCCCGATTAGTCGAATTCCATGCAGGGAATTCTTCACTCACAAGGAGGGTCCACAGGGGGAAACCCTTCTTTTCCATCTGGGAATCGTATGGGTGGAATTTTTCTTCTATTTAACCAGAACCAAGGTTTCACCCAAGGCTCTGGCTCATCTGCAAAATCTTCCTGAAAACTTGGTGCCAGTTTTAATCCAAGACTTTCTTTTCAGGATGCTAATCAATTGGTGTCGCAACCTAGGCTAGCCTTTCTGGAAACTCTTGATTTTCTATATTTGTCAAAGTTGATGAATGACTTGATTTGTTATGAAATGAGTTGGCATGTGGTCCCCATAAAACTACCTTCTAATATACCAAAGTTCGAAGGAAAGAATGGAGAGGACCCGTAGTATCATGTAACAACATTTCAGTTGTGGTTCTTGTCTAATTTGTTGAACGATGACTCGATCTGGTTATGATTATTCCAATGCACCCTCACTAGGGGTGCCTCTAAATGGAATATAGAATTAGAGACATTGAAGTACACAGTGTTTGGTGATCTGGCCATGGTTTTTATCAATCACTTCCAACTCCATGTCCGGTATGATGTTGGTACAAAAATTTTAGCTAACTTTGAACAAGATAAATCTACTCACATTTCTGATCATATTCGGGAATAGAGGAGATGAAAGAGTTGATTAAATCCACTGTCCCACCAAAATTTCTCTTAGAATGGTTCTTGAAGTCATTACTTCCTTATGTCTCTAAGGATGTTTCAACTTCAAGTGTGTTTACAGAAGAACAAGCAATATTTAGAGCACAACACTTGGAGCTAATTTACTCTCAATCAGGTATGCTCTATGAGATCATGCCCAACACACCACGGTTGACTCTCGAATTCTCGAAATCAAAATCTAGACCACATGTTGATGGTATTGTTGGTTCCTCACAAAGAAAATTCATAGATATGGTCTCTAACCAGATGTAGCATTTCTCTATTCATTAAATTGCGGTTGGTCTATCCCATGGCTTAGCCACCCCTACCACCTAGTCCTAAAATATACACATTGTTCAATCAAAGATTCAAAAGTGTCCTCAACACCCCGAAGAGAAAAATAAAAGCAAGGGAAAGAAGTGTAGTGGGGGAAGCGATAAAAAGGATGATAAAAATGTTGAGGGAGGAAAGAACAAAAAGAAGAAGGTGAAATTCCCATGCAAGCTTTATGGGGGTTATCACCTCACTCATAAATTCCCATAGATGGAAGAAGCCCAATTCCTAATAAAGTTGCAACAACAACAAAAACAACCTAATGTATTGAAAAATCTATTTCCACAAGGACAAAATATGCAGGGTGGCTCTTCCACTTCCAGTTCACAATGGGGCACTATGAGTGCACCTTTTCCAGACAGTTGTTTTTCATTTTTTAATATGATAAATCATACAAAATTAGAGGAGGTAGAATTGTCGTCCAAATCTCGTGATGATAGTAATCTATAGTTGACATTGAAAGGTACATAAAATTTAGATCCTCAAGGATCTCTCCACATAGAGAAACTTGAAAAGGAAACAATGTTGTGCATACTGAAAGGCGTGTATAAACGAGTGTCACAAAAACCTAATGCTCAAGATGCACCCAAATATTCCATTTGTTGAGGATTTAGCTCAAACGTCGTGTGTGATTTTTGCTTTAGAGGTGATTCAAAGTTTCCCTACACAAGGCACCTCATTGTTATCCACGATCGAAGCAATGTATGCTTCCATCCAACTCACTATGAAGTTTGATGCTACTGATGTGAAGAATCACCTTCCTTATCATGTAGCCTTCTAGGTTGACGTTGAATATGAAAAACACATGATTAGGAGGACCGCCGTTGGTGAAGGAGCTTCAACATGTGTCATCTCTTTGTCGTGTTGGAAAGCTATTGGCCCTCCTAAGATTTCACCTTCTTCCACTTCGTTAACAAAATTTGACAAATAATCATTTAGACAACACGATCTTATTTCCTCTTTTCTGGTGGAGTTAGGAGGAAAGTCTATTTCTATGGAAGTAGATATAGTTGACACGCCACTTGATTATAATCTATCATTGGGAAGGAGTTGGACTTATGCGATGAACGTCGTCATCTCATCGATATTTATAGTTTTTGTTTTACCCATGAGAGGAGGATTGTAACTATTGATCATATTACTTTTAACTTCTCTATCTCTGCAAAAAATCCAAGATCCACAGTCATGTGGATCAAAAAATCTCAGTCAAAAACTGAGTGTATCGGTGTTGGAATGTGTCCCTTTTCATATGGGAACCTATAATTTCCAAACACCGATGTCTTATATTCATGCCACCCCATTTCACTATCAAAATCCAAGGTCCCCATCTTTCATTACAAGAGTTGCTTCATTCAGAATGACATATCTACAATATCGATGGGTGTTACTCTCGCCATGTGAATTGGTAGAAGGTCTAGCAGATGTTGGGATGGATATTCCAATGTCTATAGATGAGGTTTCTTATCAAGCTATCCAACAAGCCATTACATACTCTAATCAAAATCCTTCATGGACAGAAGAGGACAATCATTTTTCAGAGCCCATCTGGGCTCAAAATTATTAAACTTTATAATATTGTCTTGATACCATATTTCCTTAAAATGAGGCTATCATAGAGTCAATGAATAGATCATAAAGGTCATGGGAGGATATGCATCATCGATCATATTTTGTCCCTGATATCAATTGTGTGGAAGGTGGAGAATTCAGGTCAACTGTGAGTAGAAATGTTGGTCATACGGTGAACCCCTTAGAAAATCACGGTGTCTATGCCAAGGGGAATATGGAAAATATATCAGAGACCATTTTTATCAACATTTCTAAAACCCCTGATGTTGTGGAAAATGTTTTTAACAAGGCCTATTTCTCTCAAGATGAAATCCATCGATATATGTCACCTTTTAAGGAATTGTGTGATTTTTTTGCTTGGTCGTACAAGGAAATTCCTGGCATAGATCCTCGAATTTTTGAACACGCGATTTGAACCTATGAAAATGTAAACTTGTTTGGCAGAAATTGCAACTGGTTAACCCGAGGAAAGAAACAATGATCAAGGATGAGGTAGAAAAACTGCTCAAAGAAGGTTTTATCTATCCATTCTCATTGACAGAATGGGTATCCAAATCCGTTCCAGTGGACAAGAAGTAGGGCACTATTCGAGTTTGCATGGATTTCCATGTTTTGAATAAATATTTTCCTAAAGACAATTTTCCTATGCCATTTATAGAGCAGATAATCAATGACTACGTAGGAAGTGAAAATTTTTCTTTCATGGACGGTTTTTCTAAATAAAACCAGATACAAATCTTACCCAAGGACTAACATAAGAATAATATTATTTGTCCTTGGGGAACCTTTGTGTAGAAAAATATGTCCTTTCCTCAAAAGTCTTGGAGCCACTTTTCAGCAGGCCATGATGTTCACTTTCCATGATCTTAAACACATAGTGGAGGATTACTTAGATGAATTTATATCTCATTATCGTAAGAGGGAGCAACATATTTTATGCCTACACCTTGTCTTTGATATATGGCATCACTATAAAATTTGCTTGAATCTACATAAATTCATCTTTTGTGTAACTTCAGGACTTCTCTTAGGGTTTATCATTTCATCTAAAGAGATCATGGTTGACCCTTTGAAGGTTGAGGAAATAAAATAGTTTCCTCCCCCATGCACAATGTGTCAACTTCATATCCTACAAGGAAAGGAAAATTTTCTTCAGTTTTTTGTACCAAACTATGTTTATGTCAAAAAGGGCTTTATGCACCTATTGAAGAATGGGGTTCCATTTTATTAGGATGGGTCAGCACAATTTTCTTTCAATGCATTGAAAGAAAATTGTGCTGACNAGAGATTTCCTACTATATATTGCAACATATGAATTTTAAATCAACATGGTATTAGTTCAGGAGGATGATAAGTTCCAAGATCATGTCATCTATTATTTGATTTGCGCCTTGGTGGGTCCTAAACAAAAGGGTCGATAAATTGTCCTTAGAAACATTTCATGATGTTCAACATCTTCAACATTATATTCTATTGTGCAAGATGATCATCATTGCTAATGTTAACCCTTTTTTAGTATGTTTTGACTCGAAAAATAATTGTTGGGAAATACAACAAGTGGATTGTTGTTTTTCAAGAGTTTGATTTGGATTTTTATTCTACCAAATCCAAGATGTCTTTAGTCTTCTCCAAACTTATGTTAGAGTTCCTAGTAGAGAATGAGGATAACAAATTTATTGACTCACTTCTAGATTAACATATATTCCTTATATCTTCG
>JASDQU010817732.1:10853-24864 GCA_032191745.1 Picea mariana
ATTATTCCACATACAAGCATGGGTCCTCCATCCATTCTTTTAGGATAACTCATTCCATAAAGCG
Organism: Picea mariana; assembly: GCA_032191745.1. Taxonomy (NCBI): domain Eukaryota; kingdom Viridiplantae; phylum Streptophyta; class Pinopsida; order Pinales; family Pinaceae; genus Picea; species Picea mariana. Next base: position 10,918 of record JASDQU010817732.1, read on the forward strand.
TCTTCCCGTGAGGGCTTTCACCATAAGGGGACCACTTTGGAGTTCATCCATTTGTTTACCTTATCAACCATGATGAGACAATAATGATTCATCTTTGCATCGATTGGTTTCTGTTTTCACCCAATTCGTCACTTAGTGAGCAAATAAAGGGTGCTTACATGCCCTGTTGGGTCTTGCAGAGCATGACAGCTGTAGAGGAAAGGGTTAGAAAAAGAACAACAAAGATATAAGAAAGAATTAAATTAAAACAAACTAAAACTATGAGCATATGGATAAAGAAATAACAAACACAAAAAGACCAATATCACCAATGTTTTTGGACTGATCGATTGATGAAATCAAAGCACAATGAAGAAAGAGAACTATGGTTCCTCCTTCCTCCAAAGGAAGGCTCTTGAGGCCCTCACAAAGTTTCTCTCCTTACAATAAGAAAAATGAGAATGATAGTGAAAGAACTCCTAGCACATCCACTCAATGGAGAGGTGAATGGCTCTATGAAATGGTGCCAATGTGTTATTGTCAAAGAGTGAGTCCTTAACAATCTTAGCAGCATAACAATACATGAAATTCCTTGAGAAAATGATGTTTCTTCATGGCTTTTTATAGCATAGCATTGGGTGATTATGTAACTCCTTTGAGGTGTGAAAAGGGGCTCTTTAGGGCTCAATTAGGTCTTTGACCATCCTACCATGTGGATTCAGCTCGGATTTGATGGTCAAATCAAGTTGGGAGATGGTCCATAAGTGGTTGGGAGGCTGACCAATTCAATAAATGCGTCGTTTAGCAGGTGCGCAGGTTTTGTCGCTAACAGTCGCGCATCGTGCGTGCATGCGCGCATTGTACATTTCTGTTCCGCGCATATGCGCGCGCACCCGTCTTCTGTAAAGCGCCCTTCAATTTTTGGTTACTTTGTATAGTTTTTGACCCTTTTGCAATGCTGTGAAATTAATCCAGTGCCATGAACGACTTCATTCTGTTTTGACGATGCTGAGTTCTTGTCGCCATGTGCGGACGAAATTTCAGTGATAACAGATGCCCCCTGATGGATGAGGTTAGGAGCATACGTATAGCCAAAATTTATCAATGTTTCTTCTATTGAGAATGTTTTTGTAAGGGAGAGTAATAGTGGGACCATGTAGAGCAATCCGTTGGAGAAGGAAGGAACCGGTAGAACCCGACCTTCCATAAGGTGCGTAACAATATACAACTGTGTACAAACGAGGCGGGCATGCCCCATGCTCGTGTTATGTAACTCTGAAAAAACATGACTGAAGTGTTGCTGTAGAGAACTGCAGCGCCCTCGGGGGCGGTAATGATAAAGGCAGAAGACAATTCTGCAAAGGAACATACTCTGAACAATAGGCAATGATCGTGGTAATAAGCAGCGACGATGATGCGGGCATTGATGGCCCTACCAAGTTCAGAGGTCTTCGGCAAGTGATAAAAAGAACTACAATAGTCGCAAAGTAAGACCCACCGTAACATGAGAAAGTGTTGGCGTCGAATGTTATGGGGGCCAACGACAGCAGGGAGCAATGGTGTTTCACCCTGTGCCATCCGAGATCTCTCATTAAATAGAGAATGAGAATCAAGATACTGTCGCCCTTCTGGAAAAATGGTGTTGATGTCGACAAAAGGGGAACGTAACTCCAAGAAGCAAAGGGCTTCGTGGAATCTACTAAGGTGAGGAAGTGGCAGAGGTACATAGACGAAGTCGAGAAGTGGGAAGACTCAAGACTGCCCCTGGTTGGAGGGTGTATGATATAATGAGTGGCCACAACCGTGTGACAAGGTCGAGTGTCAGGGGGACGACAAGACCAGTGATAAGTTGTGCCAGAGGCGGGACAAGGTGAACAAATTCAAAGGGTAAAGGTAAGTGACCTGGGTAGTACTCTGAAGATATGGACGATGCCGACAAGGGTAGATGAGAAGCAATGCTCCAACCAAGGGTGACATGGGTTGCGTGTGGCCAAAAACGAAGCAAGTCGCCAACGGTGATGACAAAAGGAAATGACTAAAAATAAAGGTGTTTGTACAATAAATAATGAATAAGTTTTTTGGAAAAAATGTACAAATACAGAAATGGGTGCCCCAGTGTGAAATGAGTGCCCTAGAGAGGGCAGAAATTTCTTGGAAAACTGATGAAGGGTGGGGGCCCCATTGGTGAGTTTCTGTATGAGGTAGGTGAAATGAAGATAGGTTCACAGATGGGCAAACTGATGGTGTATGGAATGGAGGGTTCATGATCCTGCGGTGGTGCAGGTAAAAAATAGAACCATAAAGAGATAATCTGGGAGTCCATGTGGGAAAGCTAGCAAAATGAATAGAAGGAGTATGTGGTTGATGCACGACATGATGAAAGACTATCGGGACTCCCATCCCTAATGGGTAATGAAGAACAGCATGAGTGTCAAAAGTGCCAAAAGGTGCTATGAATGGGACAACTCATGTGGGTGAGAATGCTACCGGGTTACAGTACCGAAGATGCAAATGGAGGCATGGGTACTGTAGAGCCGGAAATGAGGATCCTAAAGGTCAATATCAGAGGGTGTGACTGGAAATGTAAATGAAATCCGATGGGAGAGACTACATGCCATTGCTGAGTATATACCTGAAGGGGTGATGTTGCTGGGTGATGATCAAGTACCTGCACACATAAAAACCAAATACCCAAAGTAAACAATATCTGAAGAGAATCTAATATATGAGCATGTATTTGATAAATATGACTATGCGCATGCGTACCTGACCATGAAATGGAAAAAAGGTGCCCCGGGGGCCTAGGACGAAATGTGACCCAGGGACTGTTGTGATGTAGGTGGTGGGATGCTGATCCCGTGGCTGAAGACGGTTTAAAAAATGGACACCTTGGGCTCCCGGAATGGTGAGTGGAAGTTTGGAAAAAGGCCTATATATAGTTGTAGGGCCCACATTGCCACCTCATTTGTACCTACTGCTACAATGATTGGACGAGAAGATTGCAAAGGAGATTTGGAGTTTCATAGAGGACGAGGCATCTGATTGGCGTTGTGCGAGTATCAAGTTAGTGGTCTGATCATCCTACATAGAAATAGGCTTTTAATTTTTGGGCAGGGCTGGTACGGGGGGGCGTACAGGGGAAATTAGGGGATTTTGTCTAAGGTGTGTTTCTTGGAGCGAGTTGTGAGGTCATCCAAGTAGGCGAGGATGATTGCAGCCAGATCGCGAAATATGTATGTCATCGCCCGTTGGAAGGTTGTGCCGGCATTTTTTAAGCCGAAAGGCATGACACAATATGAAAATGTACCCCACGGGGTAATGAATGCGGTTTTATACTGATTGGCTGGGTGTATTTGAATTTGGTTATAGCTAGAGAATCTTTCCATGAAGGAGAGAGCCTCGTGGCTGGCGCAGTCGTCGATAATCTGATCGATGAAGGGAGTTGGAAAGTTGTCTTTGGGACAAACATTATTGAGATCGCGAAAGTCTGTGCAGACGCAGATAGTGCCCTGTTTCTTGTCGACGGGTACAGGGTTGGAAACCCATGAAGTGTAAGCGATGGGGTAAATAAACCCGTCCGTACGTAATTTGTCAATTTCGGCTTTGATAGTCGCGGCTTTGGATGGGTGTAGCGGTCGTTGTTTCTGGCGAACTAGTGTGATGTCAGACCAGGTGTCGATGCGATGCTCGACAATAGATGAGTTGAGGCCAGGCATCTCCATGTATGACCAGGCGAAGATATCTCTATACTCTTGGAAGAGGGCTTTGTATGCGGCGATTGCCTGAGGAGTGCAAGCAGCTCCAATAATGATTTCTTCGACGATGCCGTGTTTAATGGAAATGTTGATCTTGATGGTGGGGGAAATGTTGGCCATGTTGCCTTCTTCAAATGCATCAGGGGCAGGAATGGGATTGTTGAACCAATAGATAGGCCCAGATGGGATAAAATCTTTGGTTTCGACCGTGTAAATGGGATTTTGGTTACGAGGCATAAGGGCTGCCTATGGTGGGAAGAGTGCATGATGATGTAGTGCGTCCCAGGGAAAGTCCGGGCGTTGTAGTTCTTCCAGTATTTCTTCATCGCATTGGAAATGATGGGAATATAATGGATCATGAGGAGTGATCTCAGTGACAGTGTGGTTGCCCCCTAATGAAGAAACAGAGGGGGTAATGCTAGGAGAGGGTGAGGGTTCACTCAACATAAACCATATGTTGAAGTACTGAGGGGTACCCATGGTGGTTGGATGGAGAGTCTCCATAGGAGAATGAGCAGGAGAGTTGGAGGGGTTGTGGGGTAAATCCTCAGAGACGTCATTTAAGAACCATGGAGGCATTAGGATTGCCTCGGGCTCTGGAGAAATGACATGAAGATCCTCGAGTGATGAAGTAATGTCAATTACCGCCGCTGTGGGCTGGTGACGCAGGGCCAATTGACGTTGCCTGTATGCACGGATCATAGGACACTGGTATGTAAAATGAGCTAGTGAATCACAGAGAGAGCAAGGGCATATCATACATTCATTGACTTAAGTGGTGACAGAGCGAATGTCAGTGATATTTGAAGAGGACGTAGCAGGGCATGGGTTGTTCTAGAAGTTTTGGCGCACAATGGCCAATGTCTGCCGAAAGCGTGGCAGTGCTGGGAAATGATGGGTGTAATGGCCATACTCTGAACATATAGCACAAGCGTACTTGGTCCTCAACCCTTTACTACTGGAAGGGTTGGTGGTAATGGTAGGACTAGCAGTAGTGATGGGTGTGGTGGGGGTTGGATTGAGTGGAATCAAATTCCGTAATTTCGGTAGTGATGGGCAGTTGTTGGTTTGGTGACCCTCTTTCTCACATAGTGCGCAAGGTGGTGGGATGCGTGGAGGAAGTGGAGCAGTGGGCTCCTTCTTCTTCCTCCTGCCCCCAGTTGTAGCAGGGGGATTAGTGAGTGAGGGGGGAACGGGGGTAAGGATGGGAACTATCATGGGAAGTCCTTCCTGTGGTCGAGGGACCATCTCGAGTGGGTGTAAATACCAAACTAGGATTGCTAACACCATGTTAGGTAGTGTAAGCGTTGCGGCTACCTAAAAAGCTTCGACACCTGGTGGCGGGTAAAAGAAGGGAATTTGGGTGAGGGGTTGGGGGAATCTCTCCTAAGCGGGATTATTCCCTTGAGGGGATGTGGATTCATGGACTGTTGAGGTCGACGAGTGTGTAGGAGGCTCCAGCTGGAGTGGTGTTGCGACTACTAAGACGTCAGGAATGACGGAAGCCTCCTGAGGAGGAAGAGCTTCCTCCGTGTGAGTTCCATTAGATGAGACGACACATACTTGATTAGGGGGAAGGAGTGGTGGTGCTCCATGGTATGTACCTAACAAGGATGGATCTTTAAAAATTCCAGGACCCATCTCAACGAGTGGATATGCGTCTTGGTTGGTGTGGATGAGGGGAAGAATGTTATCGAGATTGGCAGAGGGGTTGGGCTCATAATGTGAGACTTGGTCGATGGTCACAATCTTTCCATTGTGGGGGAACATGATTGTCCAAAAGACGGAAGATGCCACGGCCTTCATAGCATACATGTAGCTACGTCCAAACAAGATATTGTAATCGAGTTGAGCTTCGATAACTTCGATGTCAATGAGGATAGTTTTGCCTCTGAGTTCCATGGGGACATTTTGGAAGAGCCCTTTAGGAGATGATGGTCATCCGTCATAGGCTCGTAATGTGATGGCGGATGGGATGAGTTCTAGGGAACCAAGTTTCTACCATACTGTTTTTGACATGATGCATGTAGATGCTACTTCATCGATGATACAATGATGGACGGTGATGTTCCGTATTTTTACTAGTACTTGAATAGCGACCACGGCGGGAAGACGAGGCTCGCAACTATCAAGGTCAAAGGTGATGAGTCGAGTATCGGCAGGGTCGACTACCCCCAAGGCGGAAAGTAGTGATTTCCGTTGTGTAGGACAAGTCTGGAGGACTTCCAAGACTAACATGGCAGCCGGGGATTGCGCTAAGTCGTCTACCAAGCTATAATTGTGAGCTGCCCTAGCCTATGGGTTGTGTACATTCCTGCGTAAAGGGATGTGAGGGATGCGTAATGGTAGTTTGGCGGATGGGCCAGGGATTACCAACGGGGGTCCCGTTGGTGTAGGGTTTGTCTCTGGGGCGATGGGAGTAGACTCAACTGGATACTGACGATTCCGTGTTTGCAGAAGGATTTCTTCCTCATTGGTGAGGAGGATCGTGCGCCCTGCTGGATTGTTGGGGTTGTGATATTGGTCCACCTGAGGTGGGGGATGCTGCGTGTCCTGCTGGGTGTTTATGACACCTTGATGTGGGATAGGATTTTGCAGTACGGCGGGAGGGGGTTGTTGTGTGTATTGTTGTGGTGCCTGCTGAGGGGCATTTTGTGCCGGGGTATGGGGAAGACTACCCGAGTCTTTCAACCATTTGAAATCAACGATCTGGGGTCAATGGTGAGTGTAATGACCGAACTCACCACAAAGAGCACAAGGGTGGATGGTTTTAACATTATTTCTCCCTTGGCGTTTGTTTTTGTTATTGCCCCCTTGGGGGTTTTGGTTCCCTTGGTTCTGATTGCCACCAGTGGGTTGATGTTGTGGAGGTTGATTCCCACCTTGACCAGGGTTGTTGTTATTCCTGTTCCTTCCTTTCTTCTTGTTATTGTTCGATGGATGAGTTGGGTTGGTTGTATTATATTGTTTAAAATTCTGGTATTGTTGAGCAGCGAAAGGTTGAACAAAATTTACCCTCGCATGTGGATGTGGGGGAGCCATGGGTTGTGGAGGACCAGGAAAGGGGAAGTATGGATTTTGTGGTGGTACCGATCTATAAGGCACATAGGAAGGCGTAATGCTTTCACTAGTGCTATAAGCTGATGTTGAGGGAGTACCACTGCTTGTGGGAATAGGTGGATGTATGGGAGGTGCCGGTGGTGGTCCACTGNCTTCTTGTTATTGTTCGATGGATGAGTTGGGTTGGTTGTATTATATTGTTTAAAATTCTGGTATTGTTGAGCAGCGAAAGGTTGAACAAAATTTACCCTCGCATGTGGATGTGGGGGAGCCATGGGTTGTGGAGGACCAGGAAAGGGGAAGTATGGATTTTGCGGTGGTACCGATCTATAAGGCACATAGGAAGGCGTAATGCTTTCACTAGTGCTATAAGCTGATGTTGAGGGAGTACCACTGCTTGTGGGAATAGGTGGATGTATGGGAGGTGCCGGTGGTGGTCCACTGATGGGTGGAGGTATAGCAACAGGGTATGGTTGTTGATAAGGGGGTGGGGGGTAATAAGGAGTGCCCCCATATGCTGGTGGGTATTGAGATGTTCCATACATCGGTGGTGGTTGGGGTTGTGGACCATGGTGTGTGGTGGTACCTATTAGTCTGTCTGCTGAGTGAGACATCCCAGGTTTGTCTTGACCAAATGGCATAGGTTTCGGAAGATCAGGAAGTAGCGTGTATAAGTACCCTGACTGTGTGTTAATGAGGTCATACTGTTGGGCTTTACTAATGGCTTCCTCTTCAGACTGCGGGAAGGTGGAAGCGACATCCTTTCCAAGGAGAGCGACAAGTGATCTAAGAAACCAGTCAAGGCACTGTTGCTTGGTGGTTTCTTTTTTACAAAAACTACGTCGCCTACGCCACTCATGAATGTGGTCAACGATGTGGGTGGTTGAGGTCTATTTGAAGTTAGATAGTAGTTCAAGACCATTGTCATGGTGGATGGGTAATTGGAAGAAGTTCAAGAATGCTTTGGCCAATGACTCAAAGGTCGTATGGGATCCTGATTTTTCTTCGACATACCATTTGGTTGATGGGCCAGTAAGTGTGCGTTGAAATAATCGCAGTCTGAAGGAATCGTCCATGATGCTATTGGAAGAAAACCATAGATGAAAGGTCATGACATGGTTGGTGGGGTCATCCCCTACCTTTCCTTCAAACTTTGGTATGTCTCAAGGAAGTTTGGTTGGCATTGCAGGCCATGTGGTGTCATGCAATATAGGATCATTGGTGAGCTTGGTGAGATCCGGTATGTTGAGAGAGGCCAAGTATGGCATCTGTAGTGGGGTGGGAGGATTAGTTCCAGCCATAGTGTGTTGTAAACCTGACCCTTGATGGGGACTAGGTGGGTTGGTGCTCCCTCCTTGAGAGGAAGAGGGTCCCCCGCTTCCGTGTAAAGGAGAGCGAGTGAATGGATGTTCTTGGGAAGTTGACCCAAGTAATGTAGAACCAAGAAAATCTGATCCGAAGATAGTAGCACTTATAGGATTGTGTGAAGGAGATATCGATGAGCGGGTACGACCAGATACTCCCCCTAATATAGGAGGGAGATTGAGCAAGCGTTGTGAACGACGGGGGTTTTGTGGTTCCCCTATGATGTCAGACTAGTCGTGTGAAATGTGTGCAAAAAGTGGTGAGAGAAATATAGAAACAAGAGTCTTTGTTGTGATTGTTTTACACAATATATATATCAAAGTCAAACTCTAATCAGATGTGCATCATACATAAATGAAAAAGAAGCATATATGTGGGTAAGAGGGTTTTGTCCACATGGGGGAATCAAAAGAAAGCAAATGCTCGTGTCCTAGAAGACGTAACGTCCTTCCTCTCAAATAGCACTGGACCTTCCAATAGCACTCAACAGTGGGGTCTGAAGTCACAGGAATAGATACTAGTGAAGGATGAAATAATTGGTTATAATGAGGGGTAGAGGGGGCAATATCCTGAAAGAGCTGGCGATATTGCCCAATAGCCACACAAAATCCAATCAAGGTGCGATTGCAACCCACAATCGCCACCTGGGTAGATGTCCTAAAGTTGGTCACTAGGTACCTCGGTCCAAGTGCGGCATTTAGATTTTCAGCCTAAGAAATGGGTCACGGGCTGGATCCCATCCAAGAGGTGGGTGCCTCAAGGGGGGACGCACAGAACAACTGGACCTCAGCCTTCGACCCTTCACGGGTATCTCCCTGCCTTATAGTGATTGGAACACTGGACTTGGAGGATTTGAAGTTCCCTATTTGTCAACTTCTATGTTTGAAAATGTGAGAACCAGATAACGGGGAGTTATTTGGATACCTATCCCCGAAATCCTACCTAGACTAAAAACTTCTTTTGGCACCTCCTGTGGAGGAAAACTTAGTGAGTTTTTTAGAAAGTTTTTAGATGAAGTTGTTTTGTGAGGCTGGGGGTGAAAACCAACCTCGTTTGATTAAAAGTGGGAGTGGATAGTCCTATCAAGAAAAGATGGGGTGTTTTCAGAATCCYTTGGGAGGAAACCTACTTGGACCTCCACGTTTCGAGAAGAGGCTATGTGAGTGAAAAAGTTACTTTTGTGTGTGAGTGAAAGTGCGCCAAATTTTTAGTTAATTAGATGTCACCTTGCTGCATGTGGACATCGCTTGGTCCTTACAAGAGTGTGATTACCTAATTAGCTAGATTTCATTGGTACAACCTTGCGGAATTTTAAAAGCCCTAGGAAACTAGCATGTGGACATGTGGTCTGTTACTATCATTTAACTCCCTATGTGTGAGTTAATCTAGAAAAATCATGAAACTATCCTAGATTGAACATGTGGGCATGTGTGGGCCCATTACAAACCTTTAAACTCTCCTAGTTTTTTGATCTAAGAAAGCAGAAATTCAAACACTACTCTAGCTTTGTGACATGTGGGCATGTGTGGGCCCGTTACAATAATGTGTTTGAAAAAATGAAGCTAAGACGGGTCCCGAAAGGGCCGTTGTCCTCTCTTAAAAGTTTTGAAATTTTGTTAAGGGATATGAGATTGTTTTCACAATCTCTTTCTGATTCTCAAGATCGCTTGATGGCGCAAGAGAAGAGCATACTCAAGATTGTTACTTTCAACTTCGAGTCCCAAATGTGAGTTTAGATGTGATTAAAAATTGATGTTCTCCTTAGATTGTAAATCAAAGCAAGCCATCCACGTGGCAAAAAGAAAATAAGGGAAATTGAGTTTTATACACCTAAGTGCTTATGTTTGTTTGACTATCCCCTTTTGATCTGAAAATAGAAGGCTGACTTGTTATGCTATGCAAGCACCCTCTACCTCAATAAAATAAACCTTAACAGGACCTTGCTTCATGTGTTAAAATATGCACTATGGTTTATGTGTTAAGTTCTTGCTTCTTCTTGTCAATGTATATTTGAGAGGAAATGTTCTTTTAAAAGGTTAATTATGTGCTATAAACAAATACATAGCAACATAAAGTGCAGCAAATAACACAGCAAACTCACAATAATACCAAGATGATAAAGGAGTTCACCCCTCTCTGGGCTACATCTCCTTGAGCCTCCTTCAATGGACTAGGCTCTATGGGATTAGTTTGTCAAATGTTCTTTTACAAGCTGTTTCTCAACTCCAATGGATTTACAGACTGTACCATTGGGTTCAGAATACATAAAAACCCCAAAATTGACTATAAAAACTCTGAAAATGGATCTTGTCTCATCCAGTAATGACCTCTTCTACATGTGGCCTCCAAGATTCTCTGAGCTTCAATGTGGAAAAAACACCTGTAAAAGTCCTCCAATGGATTTGAAACCTATCCCAATGTGTCCAGAGCATAATAATTAGTCAAAAATGACTATTCAGTCTCAGAAAATGGACCTGTACTCATCTGAGCAATGCCTCAAACAATGAGGGCTTCAAGCTTCCTGGAGCTTCCTCAAACTTCACTGGTTAAAAACCTGCAAAAGAAGTCTTCAAATGCCTATGAAAGCAGTGCCAATGGACTCAGAATGTCCAAAAACCCCTAGCTGGGCTTTTACAGCACCTCATTTGGCCAAAAACTCAAGAAGTTAGGCCTCCTGCCATTTTTCTCCTTCAAGTTCTGTCACTGGTTTGCCATTTCGCACCTATGTGTCCATCCACCTAGCCTCTGGCGTTTTCCGTGCCTAAACTCAGCACATGCACGCCTTCCGAAATTGGTGCCAAATTAACGCACCGTTAGCAAAACTAAAGCCCCCAAGAAAGGAGGTGTTGGGCGCATGGGGGCCATGTGGCCACGTCCCAGTGCATAAAAGGCTAACCGTTTGCTAGGTTAAACTAGGAGTGGACATGTGGCGGCACATATTGGTTGACCATTTGATAATCCAAATCAAAACCCATTTCAAAAATCGCGCGTGCATTTAAAATGAAGGTCACATGGTTGTGGCACCCGAACCATGGGCTGAAACCCACTACACCAACACGCGCGCCAATAATCAAAGGGATGGTCATATAGCATTGTGGCTGTGACTGGGGGCTGACCGTTCGATACACGCCCATTTCCAAAACATAAATCCACGCGAATATATGGTTATAGTCATATGCAAATGCAATAAAACCGGGGTCCAATTAAAATACAACCCCGCACGCCATTTCAATGGTCATATGTTAATATAAAACCACGGCCATTTCAAAATGCCTCCCGCGCGCGATCCGTTTACTTGGAATGGTCACATGAGAAATCAATACATCCGTGGGCCGGGGCTGAGCCCCGGCCCGACCCCCCACCAACATGGCATAAAAATAAATTTAAATACATTTAAATCCACCGTATAAACAAGGATCAACGCGTGGCATAATGGCACAACTGACTTTCTTAAAGCGCTCTACGGTGGGGGAGGTCCGGGGGTCAAACCCCGCGGCCTCCATGAAATTTTATACGATTAAATAGCCAAACCCAGGGTGCCACGTGGAAGCCCTTGATTGGGCCACGTGGCACCTTTCCATTCGACCTTTAAGTGCCACGTGTCAACACCTAATTCGTCCATGCTAACCAGTAAATGCTTGCCACGTCACCTACCACGTCGACTGCCACGTCGATTGTATTGTCACCACGTCAGCTGTACAGTCTCTGCCACATCAGCTGTACGGACTGCCCAGTCAGCATCAAATTTTTGCCTGTTTGGCTCGACGAACAGATCATGATAACTTCTCCATATGGACTCTGTTTGCGAAAGTAAATATACCGCCAGAATTAGGAAGACGAGACGAACGCAATGGCACTATTTTCGTCGTATTCCGAGAACTTTGAAATTTGAGCAAATTTTTTACCCCTAGTCCAGATTTTGATCACACCTTCCCACTGAAAGGCTTTTGGACCCACAAAAGCTTAGGATTATCTACCTGAGCTTCAATACTCTTCTCCTTTCAAGTTCCATCAACTAATTCTACTTGAAAAGTATTTTCGACAATCACCTGGGTACCTTGACATGCCTTGCACTGCAACTAGCTATGTCCCTCAACCACTGCTCTCTGGCTGCTCCTGGCCCTCTGTTCTCTCTGTTCTTGGAAGACTGCCAACCTTCCCACTGAGAATCAAGTCCCTCTTGTGAACTCTTTGATGTCAACACAACCTGCTCTCCAATGGCTGCAAACTTTTCTGCGACATCTTGTCACAAGCCAAAAAAACCATCAATCTTGAAAACAAATTGACACAAGACTAAAAATAATGACAGCAAAGTCTTTTGCTCTTCAAGCAAACTGTCGCATCTTGTGCTTCATCAAAGCACATGGTGTTTTCCTGCATCTTGGTGTACTCAAAATCAACTTACAAGCCAACGTACACCATCGACTAAACACAAGTCGAAAACATGAACGACACAACATAGTCGTCACGATAATATCAACACAAGTCGAGACTCATGTGAAATGTATCAACCTTCCAAAATGACAAGTCGAAAAACATGATAAACAATCTTGCTACAATCATGATTCATTCATGATGAACTAACATCAAGTTCATTGTTTATGCACTCACAAAACCAAATGCATGCGCATAGCTCTTCAACTCTCCTTCTAGTAAAAACATAGGTACTTAAGCCCCAAACATGTGGGTACTTAAGAGCTGAATATGAAAAGTATATGGCTGTAACAAAATGGACAGCATACCCCTCTTTTTCATGTTCTTGACGAGGTGGTATAACACAAGTATGCATTCAAAAATAAATGCCTTCACGTGCAAACTTGCATCTTGCAATTTATGATAACTGCTGCAACTTGTCAACTTCAACAAAAATGAAGAGATAAGGCTGAAATGTGCATCTACAACAGAAAGAATGCAAGCGTTACTTACTCAAGAAATCTAACCATCTCTTACCAAGCCAACTCAATGGAGAATTCTTCTGCTGAAAATCGTCTTCTTGTGCATCATCCTGACCCACATCAATGATGGAATCTCCTCTTCCATTCTTGTCAATCTTTTTATCCAACTGCTTCTTGTGCTGTGGATGAGAGGTTGGATGCAATGTCCAACATTGGTCAATGAGATGACCCCTCTTCTGACAATGAGTGCAAATCTTTTGCATGTTCTTTTCATGTTGCCTTTGCTTGGAAAGTTTCCTAAAAGTGGTCAATCTTTTCCAACATTTTGAAACATGATGGTGATATAAACCACAATATGTACATGGCCTTTTTATTCCATTTTTACATTCAGATTTATCATGCTTAACGTAATCAAAAGCAACTGAAGTATAGGCAGATTTATACCTTGAACATTCACCTTTATCGCCGCTTTCAGGAGGTGAATTTGAAGAGTTACAAGCTCTCTTTTGAAGACCCACAAATCTGTTCATGTCCTCATGGTTGTCACAACTCTTTTGTTTCACACATTTGTATTCATCTTGAACACAAGTTTTGCATGCTGAAGAGATTGAACTTTCAACCAAAGTTCTTGAACTTTCACCTTTAAAACCTTCTTGAGGAGGTGAACTTGAAACAAAAATCGTTCTTGGAGCTTTTTCATTTGTTTCCTCAACATTGAAATTTGCTCCATCAATTCGTTCATAACCAAGACCACAATACTTAGGTCTCTCTTCAACAACAATAGGCTCAACAATGCCTTGTGCATGCTTGCCTAACCCTTTACCTTCATAGCCCATTTTTAACAATAACTTGGACCCTATTCCTTTTGTGTGATTTTCAAAAACACCAAAGCA
>JASDQU010817732.1:24884-36844 GCA_032191745.1 Picea mariana
GTCATTAGAAAGGTACATATCTTTCATCTTCCTCTTCATACATTATCTTAATTAGATCTATAGGAAAGTCAACGTCCATAATAGTTCTTTTCTATCTTGGTCATAGGGGTCTAGACACCAAGAGGAAATCTGCTTGTCCGCAGGAGGATTATCCTATAACAGAAATTGGAGACTCCACTGGGGAGGAGCTCTTATTTTTGTTTCCTTTACGAGGTCTTGTCTTGGTTTTTGCTCATTATTTGACCTTCTCCATACTATCTCTTTGATTCTTAGATCTGATTGATTGGCTCTTGATTTCATCATCCTCAAGTTGATTGACTAATTTTTCTTGATTTTTTGAGTTTCTGGGCATTTTTCTGAACTTTAGAAGCATAGCGCTCCCTTCCTCTTGTTAGAAGAGTGCCAACACTCCCTTCTAGTCTTACACATAGCACTATAATGCTCTGGTGCCCCTTACACCAGAGCGCTACCCCTTTTCTGTGCAAAATCCTCTAGGTTTTCATTCTCTGAAGTTCAATTTTTGCTTTTGGCACCTGCTTAGAGTCTTATCATCTCAGTTTATCTTTGTCTTGGCCTTCAATACTTTGCTTTCTAAGAATTGATCATCTTTGTTTGGAATTTTTATGTTTTTTTTCCTTACCTTCAAGTCATTCTTTGTCTTTGACGATTTAGAGTTGATTTGTCATTTTCTTCTCATTTATCTGACTGAGTGAAAACTTTTGTAAGGAGATTCAAAGGTCTTTTGCACTTTTCCTTTTGATCTTTGAGGTCATTTTCCCAAGCAATTAGTTTTGAGTGGTTTCTCTTTCTCCCTATCATTTCTTGGATTCTTCTTCACATTTTATTGTCTTCCTTGAATGCTTGCATTTGAAGTAGCGGGATTGTGTGTCTTTTTTGGAATTTTAGGGCATTATGCATCTGGAATGATGAATGTTTTCTCCTTCTCGTAGCATAGATTTCATCGAATGAAAATATTTCATATTCATCTCTTTGCATAACTTTCAAGTCGGTCAAAACACCATATTGTCCATGCCATTTTCCTTTGAGTAAAAACAACCATAAAATAAAGTGCTTATAAAAATTGATTAGACTTTTTTATACTTTCTGGTAGCAAACCTACATTAGATTGGTTGTAGGGATTTGGAATAGGTGTGAAAGATAACTTTCCAAAGCTGCAAACAAACATAGAATCTTGAGTTAGGGAGCAGTGAAATCCAATTGCTACATTTTGTCCCGGGAAGCCCTTCTCACACAAGGGTCAATCACGAGGTCGTATTGATACTAGTAGAGTTACTCACCCTGCTTTGTTGGTATTGGTGTAGAGATTTTGCGTATTATGGGTGTCGCTTGAAGGTATACCCACAATGATCAGTGGAAGCCTTTCAAGTTGATTTCGGACTAGATACCCTTCCCTTGTGCGTGGATCAGACTATCGACTGTTTCCCCATGCATCACTATTGTAGTTGGTAACCTTAGTGGCCTATCTCTTTAGGGCCTTTACACAAGGTGACTGTGGAGGGGAAAGTCTTCACGATACCTGGAATCGACGTTGGCCAGACTCACTCGAGCTCCTTGGAGGGTATACCCATGATTATGTGTGGGAGCTTGCACCAGGGTGCAAGTCCGTTAAGCAGGTCGTCAACGTAACTTTTCCACCCACTCTATCTCAACCCCTTCTTACATTGTTCCCGCGACGTTGGATTTCATCACCAACTAGTGTGCTCATTGTGAGAAGGTTTTGTTTGCTTGCTTTCTTACTAGATTTTTAGCGTGTGTTGTTTGTTCTCCCTAGAAGAATCTAGGTTGGAGATTTATTTTTATGGCGTCAATTCCCGAGATGACCAATGAAGGAACCCCTTTTCCAGGGTAACCCTTTGTTTTTCCTTCTTACAGAAACGTTGGTCCTCACATCGCTACTTTGAGCCTTCCAGGTCTCACAATTGGCTTACCGGTATGGTTGCTTTCCACTCCGGTGATCTCGAATACAAGTGCTTCATATGTAAGCACACCACCCCCACATCAACCTCATGTCGACCTTTCTCCTTCTTCATCCATCAGGTCTCCTTCTATTTCTCCTTCTTTGCCTAGTGAAATCTCTCAAGCAAGTAGCCAGATTGATAAGAAGAAGAAGAAACAAAAAGAGAAGAAGAAGAACCAGAAAGGGAACAAGCCTCCAACTACATCAAATGTTGGATCTAAGCAACCAACTACTGCTAATAGTATTGGGAGTGTTGATAAGGTAGATAAGATTATAAGGAAGAATCTGAAACCCAAATTCCCTTGCACTCTTTGTAAGGGTGACCACTTTCTAAGGGATTTCCCTGGTACTCCCAAGGTCTTAGAATTTTGGTCCTCCACATCATCAACCCCTGCTAGAAATGCTAGTGATACCCCATCAACCAGTGATGTTAAGGTTGGTAAGAAGAAGACAACTGGAAAATTCCCTTGTATGTTATGTGAAGGGAATCATTATTCCCACCTTTGTACTCATATGGATGAGGCTTCTTCTCTTTTGGAAAATATTCAACTTCCAAAAGGTTATCGTAAGATCTCCCCCAACCCATCGTTAGTTGAGGAACTGGTCAATCCAGTTCCATCCTTGGTCAGTCTGGTTGATCAGATGGTCAATCTAGTTTCCTCCTCAATTGAACCACAAACCCAAGTAGCTGATCCAGTTTCGTCATCGATCAACCCCACTCTTCATCAAAAGAGTGAAACCAAAGTGGTCGATCCGATCCCACCATTGGTCATTCCCACTCCTCCATTGAGGAGTGCCAAAGTGGTTGCTCCAGTTACTTCATCGGTCAATCCCACTCTTCCTCTGAAGAGTGCCAACGTGGTCGATCTGATCCCATCGTTGGTCGATCCTACTCTCCCTATAGAGAGTAAACCCGATACTGCCAATGTTTTTCTCATTGATACAGAGTCTACCATGCTGGGAGGCATTCCTCCTTCTCCCGTGGAACCTCCTTCAAGTAATGAGGCCATCCTTTTTTATTGGGGTGCGCTAACTAGACCTCGTCTTCCCTCTCACATTCCTTTCTACATTACAGTACAGATTTTTGGTCGAGACGTTCCTCAAACACTGATAGATGAAGGTGCGTCCATTATTATTTTGTCCTCTGTTGCTTGGCACGCTTTGGGTTGTCCTCATCTTGCCCCGGTTATGCAGAATCTATTAGCTTTCAACAGAAGAAAAAGTCAACCTTTAGGTACTCTTCCTTAGTTTCCTGTAACTTTGGGAGGGAAAACTATCTTTATTGATGTCATGGTAGTTCGCGACCCCTTGGATTTCGCTTTACTCCTTGGGCGAGACTATGTCTATGCCATGAAAGCTATTGTGTCCACTCTTTTCCATGTGATATATTTCCCTCACGATGGAATAATTGTGACTATTGATCAACTTTCATTCGTTGGTTCTGACCCTATGACCTCCCTAAACGGTTCGTATATGCAGATAGTATCTCCCCCACCACATGTTAATTATGTGGCATTGTCTCCCATGACTTCAACTTCCGATGAATTAGATATGGTAGTTGACATGGTGATCTCTTCAGTAGGGATATTGGAGCTTGATCTCCCTACCCTTATCGAGGCCATCGACATGTATCCCTTCCAACTTGATTTTCTTCCATCAAGCGAAGCTCTCCTGGAATCCATGGTTGACGTTAATCCCTTGACATGTATTCCTTTCAAAGAATTATCCTTTTGGAAGTCGTGATCAAGAGGATACGAGAATAGTTCTAGTTTATGTCTCAAGCTCGTTAAAAAATGAAACAATGGTATGGAAGTTATACCTCGAGGTCATGAGCATAGTTCCTGTTTATGTGTCAAGATCGTTAAAAAATGAAACATTGGTCTGGAGGTTACACCTCGAGGTCACAAGCAGAGTTTTCCTCTCTGTAGCAAGCTCGTTAAAAAATGAAACAGAAGCTACGAGCATAGTTCCCGTTTCTGTTTCAAGCTCGCTAAAATATGAAACAGAGATCTGGGGACTGAACCCGGAACCTTGAGCATAGTTTTTCTTCTCTGTGGAAAGATCGTTACAAAATGAAATAGAGGTTTGGAGCATAGTTCTTTTCTTGTGTCAAGCTCGTTAAAAAATGAAATAGTCACCTCTCATACTAGGTTGAGTCTTTCGTTAAGTCTCATATTTGAACCTTCATTTAATCCACCCTTATCCTTTTTCTCCATCTGGTAGAGAAATTGGCGAATGAATTGAAGTTTGGGGGGCACGTCTCTAGCCTTTGATTATCATTCTGGAGTTATGCCACTAGTTTTTCAAGCTAGAGGCAGAATACCAACCATCCTTGGGTATCCATACCTTTGGAATTTACGTTGGGAATGTACAAGAATTGTTTAATTTCGTTTCAAGCTTGTGTAAAAATGAAACCAATACCGAGCTTAGTGTTTGCTCTTTCTCGTGCTCATAAATACATGAGAATAAGTTACCGAGCTTAGTCTTTGTTCTTTCCCGTGATCACAAAAACATGAGAATGTAATTGAGTATACTTTTATCACTTTTTCGGACTCATAAAGGTTATACGAAAAAGGAACCCCCTGGAGTCATCTTTAAGCTCTTTTCAGACTCTCTAAACGTGAAAAGATTGTCGAGTGATCTTTCTTCCTTTCCCACTCGTTAAAAGGTTTGAAAGGGCATCTTTCGAGTGATAATTTATCTCTTTTTCGGCCTCACGAGACTAATATTATGAAAAAGGACCACATTGGAGTCATCTTTAAGTCATTTTCAGACTCTCTAAATATGAAAAACAACCGAGTTTACCTTCTCTGGACTCGTTAAACAATCATACATTCAAGGGCCCATACGGGACCGAACCCTTACTTATTCCAGTTCGTTAAACAAAGGAAGAGGGATTTACATAAGGTGAGTTATATCGAGCATGTGTTACCGTCCTTGAGCTCGTTAAATTAAAAAAGAGTTACTCGTCTATCTGGATGGGGGAAAAATTGAAAGAAGCAAGTCAAGCAGTTTTTGAGAACATTACCAAGAACCTTACAGTCTCCCTTGAAAACGACACTTTGTCTTTGCACGCATTTTAATCTGCTGAACCTCTGCATTGAACCCATCCTCTGAGTTTCCTTACTCCTTTGAGTCACCCAACGAAAGTCACCGTGTCCACTGCATCATCGAGTTTTGGGTCCATGTCAAGTTTTTGCTGTCATGCCTCAGTGTTCAAGGGAAGTATCTTCCTCGAGAGTCAACCATCACAAATTTCTTGTTTCAAATACCCCTGTCAGTCCATGTTCTTTTGATTCACCAATTACATCTCTGTGTTAGTTTCATGTCGTTGATGGCGGATACACTAAGGCCCTCTTGCGACAAGTCTATTCCTGTCAACTTCAGCACATTATCTAGGAATTAGACCTAGAAGCCAGTTAGTACCTTGGGACTTGCATGCCTCAATGGCAATCCTCCTCGCATTCGAAAGTGGGTTTACATCATTGACCTCTGATCGAATGATTCCACGGATGTTCGACTTTATCTCATCCATTCACATTCGTTGGAATGTACTAGAGTACCTTGGGAATCATTAACATCAATGGTGATTTCCCTTGCGCTTGTTAACAATTTACCTCATTGATCGGTAATCAAGTGGTTTCTACCATGTTATACATCAGGACATCTATTCACATGGTTAGATTTTTACTACATAGGGATCGGTAAGAAGACCCTGGGTTGAGTAATCACTCTGATTTATACTGTGCCCAGGTTGCGACAACGTTTCTTTGAACATTGACACATATACTGTAACATAGATCCACTTTGTATTGGTTGTGGCTATGTCTTATCGTGTCGTAGATCCACTGTGTATTCTTAGTGGCTACAATCAAGTTCAGGTCATAGGAGTATAGATCCACATTGTATCTTCGGTGGCTATACCATTTTGTCAATATGATTATGGATCCGCAGTGTATTTTATGGCGGCCATACCTTGAAAGTCTTTATCACTCAAGGATAGGTATGCATGCCTTGGGTTTGAAACATGTCATAATATTTGTTTGATGGTTGTGTGCAGATTTTTCTAGCCTCTCTAAGTCCATACCCTTGCTCGAAAAAATCTACAAATTACTTCAGTCATCATCATTTTCTAACTTTTCACTTTTGGGGGAAATCTGTTACACATCAAAATTACTCACTTCAATGGTGACTTACTGTCGTCATTATAAGTGTTGCACTTTTACCTCAAGTGTCGTAAGTGTCTCACTTTTGCTACAAGTGTCAAATGTTGTAGTGTCACAAGTGTCACAAACATCATACTGTTATCTTGCCTATGTCGTCTCTCTAACAACATCATAAGGACACTTAAGACACCTCAAAGACTAGTTTTGAAGAGGAGAAATCCGTTGACAAGGAGTATAAGTCTTTTTCCATGGAGTAAACTACTTAAAAATGACTTTTTGAAGGGATCACTCCCCTACCCACTGTCAGGGAGTGCTAGCACTCCCTGGGCATCTTTGGGGGAGCGCTATAGCGCCCTGTGCACCCTTTTGGGGGAGCGCTACCTTTTCTGAGTGAGTTTTTGGTTTGTTGAGCTAAAACAGGGAAGAATCCGCTCAATCTCTGAGGTTGGTTGGATTCGAATATGAGTTCAAGGCATGATCTTAGAGAAGATCCTCAACTGAAGGAGAAGAATCCTCAACTTATCCCAAATATCTCTCAAGTGGTTTGGCCTCTCCAAGCCTATATAAGGAGGCCTTCTCATGGTGAAAGAGAGGAGATACAGATTTGAGATACCAAACTTATGATCTCATAAGTGGTATTGACAAGAAATTGAATTGGAGAGAAAGCATAAAACTTATGATCTAATAAGTGAGATACCATTGAAGCATAATCAGTGTGGATTACTTGAGCAAAGGTTGGACAAAGAGAGCTAGAAGAAGCCATTGCACCTTCATCACAGGATTGTAAGTGTTCTTCATTTGTTCTCATTAATATACATACATGCTTGGCCTGTTTCTTTCAAATTTATGTTTGTTCCACATGAATTTGTCTCTAGTAGATAGATCTGTATTTGAGATAATATCAATAGAATAGGAAGCCCGTTGTATCTTTGTTTGTTCTACAGGACCTATCGGGGAGCTCAGGATTGAAGCTTAGCTTGGACTTTGCAAGGACAAATGTCGTTAACAAGGTACATATCTTTCTTCTTCCTCTTCATACATTAGCTTAATTAGATCTAAAGGAAATTCATTGTCCATAATAGCACTTTTCTATCTTAGTCATAGGGGTCTAGACACCAAGAGAAAATCCTCTTATCCAAAGGAGGATTATCCTATAAAAATCTGGACCACCCGATCCAGAGGGATACGTGGCAATAGATCGTGGACTCCGAAGGAATCTGTTCGAGAGGAGGCAAGTTTGAGACTTGAGATTTACGAAGCCCGAAGAGCCGGAAACCTAAGTAGAATCTGAGTCGTCCGATCACAGGAACAGATCTGAACCGTCAATTACCATGAGTCCGAGAGGAGGCAAGTTTGAAACTTGAGATTCCCGAAGCCAGAAGAGCCGAAGAGCCGTGAGCTGTCAATTGGAATGGGGACACTTGTCAACAGATCGAGGGCTCCGAGGAGATTGTAGTGGGGATTTCAGTTTTAGAACTGATATTTCCGAACCCTGAAGGCCCGGAGTCCTGAAGTGAATTATATCCGTTGGATTTGGAGGACACGTCGTACAAATCCGTGAGCTCCGAGTGAGGACCCAAAGTAATCCTCGATCGTCAGATCAGGAGGACACACATCATAGGATTGTAGCCTTCAAATAAAAGTCATTGGGGAGAAGGTTTGAGACTTGAGATCTCAGAAGTTTGAAACCCGAAGGAGATTTCGACCGTCGATCGAGAAGAGGGTTGGAGGACCGTTGATTTGGGTTAAATGATAAAAATCCTGAAGTGGAAGCAAGATCGTTGATCAAGCAGGATAGGTGTCTGCAGATCGTAAGCTCTAGAAGTTTGAAGTACGGAAGAAGCAGGGTTTGAGATTTCAAAACCCCGAAGTCCGGAATTGCGAAGAGATCACAATAGTTGATCTAGGAGGGACAGATCTGGTCCGTAGATTTGAGAGGCGCAGATCTGAACCATCAATTTAGATAGTATCGTCAAGATCACGAGATCGACGATCCCATAGCATTGCGGGGATAGGAGTTGCACAAAGTTTAAAATATCGAGAGCAGGTTGTAATTCAAACCATGGTTTCATCAGGAGGACACCTGGAGACTTGAGGAAGATTGCGGGCCCAAAAGTAGTTTGACCCCAAACTGCTTGTGGTCGCACTCGCAATCACGTGGTCATCACCAATGTCACGTCCGAGGAGAGGGAAAGAGAAAAGGGGCTAACACCAACTCTGAGACTTCGCTAAAGCGTGAAGGAGAAGGTCACAGGTATCATAAGACCCGCAACAGAGGCCAGAAGGGCTTGTGTCTAATTTAGAGGTGAGACTATCATGGTCTCAAAGTCTCGTTTGATTTAGACTCAGAGAATCTTGGCTGGAGGCTCGGGCTGAGTCATGGACTCTCCAATTTAGAACCCATAGAGAGAAAGAGGATTTTCTCTTGTAAGGAGGACGAAATTCTTTTCTATTTTTTTTTTGTTTTTTTGCCCCATCGTGGGTGTGTTACACATGTGAATACCATTTTGGAAAAATATACTCGTCTATGATCATTGGCTTAGAATCCACTCTTTGGCCCATAGAAAATTGCAATCCCACTTTGACCTTGGCACATGCAATATCCATGTAGAAAATTAATACTTGTGAGAATTCATTTTCGTCATAGATACTGCTCTCACTCACATGTGCATGGTGTGTACAAATCACATAATCGGGAATCCTTGTCTCATTATTAAATAATGTCTATCACATCACGATGAATTTGACCTGAATCTAATGGACGGGGGATCACATGTATGTATAAAGTGGGGGAAACATAGTTCACTATTTAAATTTGAAAGTCCTGCACTTCTCCATTGCAATTCTCATGCTCTCTGCTTTATAACTAGTCTAACCCGAGTTGCCAGATTATTTGAAAAGCATATTATAATAATATAATGTTGGTATCAATACTAACACACATGATTCCCACTCAATACATTTATCACTTTGCACCTTGTTGAAGGTTATAGTTCTTTTGAAGAAATCTATGCGAGAATTCATTATTGTTTGAAACTTGCAAAAGGAAGTGCCATTGACATGAGCCCGTGCGCTGAGGAGAGACGTGATCACTGCTATTGTTGATCCAGTTTGTATAGAGAATCGATTGTTGGTGAACCTGACGTGAACTCCTGCGTCAGTGGTGACAGGAGGATGAGATCCAGATTTGTGCAAAGTAAAGTTGTCATTGTTGTCGTTGTTTCCAGTGAAGAAAAGTCATTGCTGCTATCATTTGGTTTGAATTATTTGTTAGTGCATCCATTGATTTGCATTTACAACAACATTTTTGCTGCCATAATTTGTTTTTGTATGCGAAATCGTATAACTCGAGTGAAGATATCCATGGACGTTACGATGTTTTTGTATGCGGCATCGTATAAATCGAGTGTTTTTGTATGTGATAGCACCGTGAGCATTGGTGTGAAGCTGTAGACATGTAAAGTATTATAGTAGTAGCTGCCAGATTATAGAGAAGCCATATTCTTTCTCTTCTTCTAATTAAGTGACATGTATTCCTTTAAGCAACCTTTGGAGTGACAGTGCACCCAAGATAAAAGAGCTACCATATCCCCCTCATCAGAAAAGTAGACAAGTAGGTCTGTGATCTTTATCTTCTTAGAGATTACGGAGATATGGATGTGGTCCGTTGTTCCATTGAGTACAAATTTATGACCACATCAATTAATTTGTGTCTATCAAAGTCTTCATTGAACTTATGACATCACAAATCTGTGGTCTTGAGAATCGATCTGTTGTTGCTACTAGTAGACCTGAGTAGATTGCAGAATGAAAACATTTTGTCTAGTGTTTTGCATGAATTTGGTGAAATACCTAGTGCAAAAATATTTTGGGATATTTTTGAAATGAAGAAGTGGAGTGAGACTGTTGAAGTTCATGACGACATTGTTGTTGAAAATGATGATAGTGTTGAAATATTTGTAATTGAAATAGCGGCTGAAAATGGTAGCATTGAAATTGCAATGATTAATGAAGAAAGTGTGTCTGACAATAAAGTCGCATGTCATAGTGAGGAAATTCCCCATGAAACAATATTTAGTGATTTGATGAATTCAAATGAGATTGATGATGGAGATGAATGTGTAACTGTTGATGAACCCCTGTGTGAATCTTTGGTAAATTTAGTCAAATTTGATGAAAACTATTCATCTCATGAAGAGTGGTGAATTTTGTTGCATGAGAGACATCTTATTGATGAGCTATTGTTTGGTGAGAAGAAAAGCTCATTTGCATACACAAACCAAGTGAAAGACAATTTGATAGAGCTTGGTAAAGAGGTTGAAGACATGAAACAACCAGTTGTGATAGCAGTTGAAGATGAAAATGAAGATTATTCTGCAATATCATAGGGAAGGAAGAAATACGAAGAAAGGAAATCTCTCTTAGAAGAGAAAAATGAAAAGAATCAGTATGGTTCTTCCTATGATTTTTCATATGATTGTAACAATGTTTTTTAGTGTACAGGTATACAAGACAACAATTCATTTTCAATAATGAATGATTATGAAGAAAACATGGAAGAAAATGAAGATATAGATGAAGAAAATATTGAGTCTTTTTTTATGGTGTGGAGCCCATAAGAAATCAATTATTATTATGAATCGATGTTGCAACAGTCCATTGAGAAAGACATTGATGATTGTATTCAGAAAGGGAAGCAACCCACTTATGAGAAGTTGGAAGAATTTGCAAGCATTAAATACAAACGCTTCCAAGAACCTACGAAAGTGTTGAGGACAAAGAACAATAATCAGCCGCCAAGTTCCAAAATGAAGAAGAACAAAGCCAAGAGGACACTGAAGCATAACAGAGTCAAGATGAAACATATTTGGGCCAAAGAAGAAGCTCCATCTCCATCACTATCTGACAACAAGAAAGGTCAAAATGAAATTGTTAAAGTCAAGTTGTAAGCATTTGTTAGGCATTTGTATTGTAGACAATCCATTTCTCCATTAAAGGAGAGACTTAGAAATAATGGAGATTAGTTGTGGTGTTTATTTAAGATTTATATTGTACTCCTCATTGATTTAATAGAATGCACTGTGGCTTTTCCTTTGATGGCCTCATGTCTGGATACTCTTATTTTCAAGTTAAATTTAACCAAATTAATTTTAAGGTTGTGAATTTACCCAAATACTTAAAATTACAATTTGAATAATTTGAACCATATAAATTAATATTTCAAAAATTCTTCATCTACCACATATTTCAAGAAATATGAAAACATTTAAATACCTCATATGAAAAATCTTAATAAACACCCCAAAACAAGGAGATATTATATTCTAACGTAATAAGTGTAATATTACATTTTCATTTTCCACTATAAATTTATTTCATAAAATAAATATTTGTTATCCACATGAGTGGTTTTAATTAGTAAATGTTTGTCCTATTATATTAATAAAATAATTATTTTGTCAACCTGCACTTGTTTTAAATTAAATTCTACATGCTTGAACAGTTGTAAAAGTGCGGACAAGTCATACAGTCAGTCCGCCATGATGTAGGTATACCGTATCGACTCGTTCAAGTTGAACAAACAACAGAACCACATTCATGAACACGTCATAATCGTGTATATCGTATCGACTCGTTCAGGGGAACAGACAACATTCAAAGGCCAGTCCGCTATCAGTCCGCTGTCAGTCCGCTATCAGTCAGCTATACCGTATCGCCTCGTTCAAATTGAACAGACAATATTCAAAGGCCGAACCGCAATCATGAACACGTTATAATGGAGCGTGGATAAATATCTCTCAAATCGGCTCATTTTG
>JASDQU010817733.1:10084-22674 GCA_032191745.1 Picea mariana
AATGGAACTGAAATTGGAGATACCCTTCCTCCCAATGAGGCCTCTCTTATTCCTGACGTCCCACTAGTCACAGAGCTTCTTCCTCAGGAATTACCTTAAAACCCTCCATCTTCACCTGTTCCTAATTTCACCTTACCCCAAGGTCACATCCCAGTTTGGGAAACAATCCCCCAAGCCCTTACTCAAATCCCCTTCTTTTACCCTCCACCAGGTGTACAAGATTTCCAAGTAGAAGCAACACTTACCCTTCCTAATATGGTGCTGGAAATCCCAGTATGGTATCTACACCCACCAGCCATGGTTCGTCAACCATCCCTCCCTCCTCAAACTAAAGGAATCCCGATGCAAATTCCAGTACCTACTCCCATGGCACCACCCGCACCCCCACCCATTAGCACCACTGCTACTGTCAAGGGTAGATGAAAGAAGAAAGAGCCCACCACTCCTTTACCCCCACATGTGAAACCTCCTTGTGCACTATGCGAGAAAGACAGACACCCCACAAAAAAAATGCCCATCTCTACCAGAGCTATGCAATCTAATTTGACTCCCTTGAGCACCACCACCACTCGTCGCTTCATCAAGTAATGTCGTTTTCTCCCCTAACACCAGTAGAAAATAATTGTGAACCAAATTCACATGCGCCATCTGTTCAGAATATGGCCATTACACACACCACTGTCTGGCATAACCTCAATTCCAACAGACGCTTACGACAGTACGCCAGAGATTTCAGCAAGAATCCACTCCATCCGCATCATCTCAAACACCTCTTACCGACATCCATTATGTCATGACCTCAGTCAATGAATGGATGATATGCCCTTTCTCTCTCTTTAACTCGCTAGACCATTTTACCTACTAGTGTCCCACGATTATTGAATACATGCGTTGACAAATGGCCCTAATTCAAAATCCTTCTATCATCGCACAACCATCGACGTCGAGAATCCCCCCTACTCCATCTCCCGATGTTGTTTATATCTTCTCAACTGAACCAGAGGGACTCCCTACCCTTCCATGGTTCCTCGATAGCCTAGAGGAGGATTTACCCCCAAACCCTCCCAATTCTCCGTGGTTCATGGATAGTCTCGAGGAAGCTTTACCTCCAAATCCTCCCAACTCTCCAGTTTATCTCCCCATTGAAATTCTATGCCTGACTACCATTTTCAACCCACCATATATTGATATTTGGTTTATGTTGAGTGAACCGTCACAACCCCCTTGCATCACCCCACCTACCCCTTCTCCATTAGAAGACAACCACATAGTAACAGTCACCAACATTACCCTTCTGGATCCCTTATATTCTCGACAATTCCACTGCAATGAGGACATCCTAGAAGAGTTAAATACCCTCGATTGCCCATGGGATGTGCTTCACTACAGAGCCCTCTTTCTTTCCCAGGAAGCCTTCACACCTCCTAACCAAAACCCCATATACACAGTTGAAACCAAAGATTTTCTCCCATCCAGGCATATACATTGGTTCAATAACCCTATCCCTACCCCCAACGCTTTTGAAGAAAGCAATATGGACAATAATTCCCCAACCATCAAAATTGATATTTCCATCAAATATGGAGTCATAGAGAAAATCACCATTGACACTGCATGCTCTCCTGAAGAAATCACCGCCTACAAAGCCCTCTTCCAGGAATACCATGACATTTTTTCCTGGTCATACACAGAGATGCCTAGCCTTGATCCTTCTATTGTCTAACATCATATAG
The DNA here is from genome assembly GCA_032191745.1 of Picea mariana. Taxonomy (NCBI): domain Eukaryota; kingdom Viridiplantae; phylum Streptophyta; class Pinopsida; order Pinales; family Pinaceae; genus Picea; species Picea mariana. The sequence goes on from JASDQU010817733.1 coordinate 11,818, forward strand.
ACACGTGGTCAAATATCACACCTATCCGCCAAAAGAAACATCCGCTACACCCATCCAAAGCAGCGGCCATCAAGGCCAAGATTGACAAGTTATGCATTGTCGGGTTCATCTACCCCATTGCCTATACGTCATGGGTCTCCAACCCTGTCCCTGTTAAAACAAAACAGGGCACCATTCGTGTCTGCACGGACTTTCGCGATCTCAATCACGCCTGTCCCAAAGAAAAATTTCCAACACCCTTTATCGACCAAATTATTGATGATTGTGCCAATCACGAGGTTTTGTCCTTCATGGACGATTTCTCTAGCTACAACCAAATTCAAATTCACCCAGCCGATCAATACAAAACCACATTCACTACCCCTTCGGGCACTTTTGCGTATCGTGTCATGCCTTTTAGCCTCAAGAACGTTGGTGCCACTTTCCAACGTGCCATGACATACATCTTTCATGATCTGGCTCATATCATCCTGGCATACTTGGACAACCTCACCGCTCGATCCAAGAAACACACTCAACATCTCGATGNAATACAACATCCACTTGAACCCCCTCAAGTGCATGTTCTGCATCACTGCTGGATGCCTCCTTGGTTTCATCGTTTCCCAACATGGTATTACCGTGGACCCCCTCAAAGCCCAAGCCATCACATAAATTCCCCCTCCTAGGAATTTACACCAACTGCAGAGCCTACAAGGCAAAGCTAATTTTTTATGACACTTTGTCCTAGATTACGCCACTTGTGCACACGGCTTCCTTCGATTACTACGCCACGACATCCCATTCCACTGGGATGAATATGCCTAGAGTGCTTTTGATGACCTTAAAATAGCACTCTCCAATGCCCCTCTGATTATTCCACTCAACTATAGCCACGACTATATCCTCTAGATATCAGCCTCAGTCGTCTCAGTAGTAGGAGTTCTCGTCCAAATAGGGGATGATGACCATGAGCATGTCATTTACTACATTAGTAAAAACCTTTCAGGGACACCCTTGAAAGACAATCACGAATAGAAACTAGCCCATGCAGTTGTCCTCGCCGTCCAAAACCTGCACCATTACATTCTACTTCGAACTACCAAAGTCGTTGTAGATTCCAACCCCATGCAATACTTGCTCAGTTGTCGGAAAATTAACAGCAAATTTTCCCGATGAATCTTCATCCTTCAAGAGTACAACCTTGAATTTTCCACACCCAAGAGAAAGAAAGCCCTCGTCCTCACCGAACTCATCACATATTTTTCCTCTGCTACTACCAGTACCCTTATCAATACCGATTTCCCCGACAAACATCTCTTTTACATCCCCTTAGATGATCCTTGGTACGGCGATCTTCTCGTCTACCTCCGAACCCAAAAATTCGGAAACCATCTCTCTTGAGACGATCGTCGATGTATTCGTCACCAGGCTCCCCACTACCTCCTTATCGGTGACATATTATATCATTGAGGGGTCAACACTGTACTCCATCGATGTTTGACTATCGATGAGGCCGATCGAGTCTTGAACGACTGCCACAATGGTGCGTGCAGTGGACACCACTCAGGGATGTCCACCGCTCAGAAAATCATTCACACTGGTTACTTTTGGCCTACATTGTTTCACGATTGCATCCACGCTATGAAGTGATGTGACAAATGTCAGCTTTACGCCAACAAAATAGGAGCACCACCTGCTCTCCTACACCCAGTCGTTACTGTCGACCCCTTTTGCAAATGGGGCATAGACTTCATGAATTGCAACCCTCCATCCAGCAATGGACATAAATACATCGTCATTGCTCGATTACTTCACCAAGTGGGTTGAAGCCATGCCTACCTTAATTAACACCGCTGACACTGCAGCACATTTTTTCTTTAACCACGTCATTTCCCGCTTTGGAGTACCACTACAACTAGTATCTGATCAGGGGAAACATTTCGAGAATGATATTTTCGTTGAACTTTCACCCAGGTTAGGCTTCTCCCATGAGTTCGCCTCCCCATAATACCCTCAGTCAAATGAATAGGTCGAAGCAGTCAACAAGGTCCTCAAAACCATGTTGCAGCGCATGGTTAACAAACATAAGACCAATTAGCATCATATGTTATTTTTCACGCTATGGGATTATTGCACGATAGTTAAAACTACCACTGGTTTCACACCATTTCATCTAGTACACGGGGTCGAGGCCACTCTTCCCATCGAGTGCAAATTCCCACCCTACGCACCGTTATTGAGCTATTACCAGACACTGTCCCAATGGAGCAACGTTTGTTGAACTTAGAGTTCCTGGATGAGGATTGTTGATCTTCATTACAAAACAATGAGGCAGCCAAAAAATGGTCAAAGGCCACCTTTGATCACCATGTCAACCTTCACTCATTCAACGAAGGTGACCTCGTCCTTGCTTATGATATCGCTCATGACACCCTCGGCCCTGGAAAATTTGAGTCACTTTGGCATGGACCTTACATCATCCAACATTGCCTCACTAAAGGTGCATACATCCTGGCCTCTCCCGAAGGCCACCCTCTCAAAGAACCCATCAACGGGTTGTACTTAAAGAAACTTTACACCTAAGAGTAACCATTTTGCACTAGGCTTTTATTTTTCGTACGCTTTTTTAGATATTTTAATCTTCTTTCCACACACCTTGCGTCTAATTTACCATTTGTGTTATTGACAGATGCCTCCTCCATTGGACTACCACATCAGTTACACCGATGGAGCTAGCCATTGGACACAGAATCTCGCTTCGGACGCTTGGGCCCTCTATTCCCCTTCACATGAAATGCTCCACTCCAGCAACATATGTTTGGGCTCAGCAACCAACAACCAAGAAGAATACACCATCATCATTGGTCTCCTAGTCAAGTCTAGCCACCATCATATTCGTCACCTTAGCGTCTTACTAGATTCCCAACTTGTCGTCCTGCAACTCAACAATGTGTACCATGTCCGTGATCCTTGCCTCTTTTGCAAATACCTACGATTTAGACTTTTATCTCGACATTTTGATTCCATTACATTTACACATATTCCAAGACAACTTAATCAAATATAAGATAACATGGCTAACCTAGTGTTAGATTGGCATTTATCACATCAAGATACCAGTACGCATACATCAAACATCAATAATCTGTCACAGCATATAAATTAGACATCATCAACGAAAAACATAAAACACATGTGAACATCACAAAGATCCCAAAATGTTTATCCATATATACATATCGGTCAAATGTGTCATCAAAATGTATACAAAAAATATAGTACATATACAACATCCATAGGCCGGTGAACCACCTCGCCCCTATCGATACAAAACTAGTGTCACCACACCAAGTAGACTCATAGGCCTATATAAATACCAAAAAATACAAAGATACATATAGAGACACTCATGGTGCCTCTAGAACACCACCACCTGGCCCTCTCTTGGGAGGTAGTACCCCACCATCTATCAGTCCCTCTGGACCTAGGGGCAACCGCCCAATCATTGCAGCACCTGCTACTGCTGCTCTCCGGACCATGGTCTACCACACCAACAGAACACCCACGCATTGTTCCAGGACTCCCTCATCCTAGATCTGTGACCACATGCCCTCGGCCACTCCCTGTAGCACCACCTCCAAGTGGCAGTGAATATCCTCAAACTCTCCCCCAGCCTTTGCCGGAGGAGCATGTGACGGCCTGCACTAGGGTCATCAAAGCAGTGTCTCATATCTACTCTCTCCTCATAAACGGGTCTCGCCTCAGCATCCTCCCGTCATCGTCTCTCTCCTGCCCACGGCTCTCCCCGTGGAGGTATCACCAGCCCTTGACGAGTTGGTTCTCTAACCATATCAACCTCATGCCCGCGAGGCCCCACATCTACACATACAACAAACAAATGATAGCATCAGCATCCACCCATAAATAAAAATATACATGCTATACTATCTAAAAAATGAAAATATCACATCATACCTCTGTGGTCGAACACCTCTCCTAGGGGTAACACCATCTTCGGCTCATCCCATAAGTCCACCCTGAAATATGGGTATCACAGTATGATTTATGGCATATGACGCCACACCTATGTAGCCTCAGCCGTGAAATATTGGCCACCCTCCCCACCACCGTGACGAATCAAAATCATTTCCCACTGCCTCAGTCGCATCTCTCACACACCAGGTGCACCCAACAACACTCTCGGGCGCAACATAGGCACCCCCTCCAAGAACCATGCCACCAAGATAGACCCAATAGAGAACTCCCTTGAGTCTGTAGCTCGATACTTGTCCATTTTCCCTAACATCTTGGCATGTAGCATCAAGCCCCAGGTGAAATTCTCACCTGCCAGTGCCCTCTCCATAATCCTCAGCTGACTGCCACTGATCCGTTGAGTCACAAGGGACCCATATATTCTCACAACCGTCGCTGCCACAAAACAATGAGCAAGGGTGTCCATCGCCCCAATACTCACCACAAAACCCGACATGAATTTCTCTCCCGTACAATACCTTCATGCTAAGGTAACAAATTGCATGTCCCCTGGTATCACGGGCTCCACCGGTAAATGGGTTCCTCGAAAAGGGAGCCCCATCAAAAAGTATACATCCTCCAACGTGGTAAAAGGCAGTTGCTCACCCCGCACCATAAAACAATGTAGATTCAGATTCCACATTTGAATCAAGAACTGCAAGAGGTACTCCTGGGCCCGTATCAAGGGGCACTCAAAGAACTTTAGCAGCCCACAAGCTACCAAAGTATCACGAACCGTCGGCTCCTCATTGGTCACTGCCTCCTGCAAGTGTGACCAATCTCTCTCCCTCCAATGAATCGGCGTCGTCAAGACTGGTCACCTGCATCCACATATACAGTACTCGATCAGCTATCATCACCCATAAAAATCATCTAAACAATCCAAAAAAGTCATGTTTTTACACTTTTCATCTTTGCCTCAAAGGTGTGGCTATTTTCCCCATAGGCGTGCACATATGCACGCCTGTTCATCCCACACTCGTGCACAGATGCACAACTGTCAGCGATACAGAGGCACACGCATGCGCCCCTGTCACATAAACAGACGCGCCTTAGGGTGGGACTGTTCGTCACATAGTTGCACACATATGCGCGACTGTTAGGACCACAATCGCGCACGCATGCGCAGTTGTGATTCGCACAGGCACGCATCCCATGCGTTCCTGTTTTCCTCACTTGAGCGCCCCCATGCACGGTTGTCAAAGATATAGTCTCTCACACATGCATAGGTATCCTTTGATCGCCCGTGCACTATGGGGCCCACACTCACTAAAACCCCTTGTACGACCCCCATACAGCCCTGCCCAAAAAACAAAACCCTAAGTCCTATGTAGGAGGATACGACGACTAACCTGAAACTCACAGATTCTGGAATGACTACCTCGATCACTTGGAATCTCCAAATCTCCTCTCAAATTGCCCGTCCACTCACTACAATAGCAGGTTCAAATGGGGTGGCATTGTGGGCCCTACAACTATATATAGTCCATTTTGCCAAAATTCCAGACTCAATTCCGGGAGCTCCGAATGTCCATTTTTCAATCTGTCTTCAGCCATAGGACCAGAATCCTGCCACCTACACAATCATATTCCCCAGGCCACTTTCCACTCTCGGCCCCTGGGGAGCATTTTTTTTATCATACTCATACTCAGGTACGCATTCTCACATTCACATCTTGTTGAATAACTGTTAAATGTTCTTTATCTTTAGATATTGTTCATGTCAGGTATTCAATTTTCATATGTGCAGGTACTTGGTCATCCTCCATCCGCGCTACCCTTTCAGGTATATCATCGATACTTCCATGCATTCATTCCCTCTGAATATCATTTGCATCTCTAGTAACACCATCTGATATTTACCTGTAGGGTCCATATATCCAGCTCTGCAGTACCATCACCTCCACTTCATTTTGGTACTGTCACCCGGTAGCACTCTTCCCCACATGAGTTGTCCCATTCATAGTCCCTCTTGGAATTTTGACACTCATGCTGCTTTTACTTTTTAGATATGGGAGTCATGTTAGTCTTACACATTTTTCAAGAATCAACCACATGCTCCTTCTCCTCATTGTGCTAACTTACCCAATGGACTCCAGGTTACCTCATCATGGTTGTATGTTGAATGCACTTCCACAGTATCATTCACCATCTATTTCATCCACCATTAGTTTGCCCATCTGCAGATTGTCCCCCATACATTTCCCTAATACAGAAACCTGCCTATGGCGCCCCAACCCTCCACTTATTTTTCCAAGCAACTTGCGCCATCATCAGGCCAAGCCATATTACACTGGGGCACCCCTTTCTATATCTGCACAGTTATCCCAACTTATTTTTATTCTTTTGGTAATCATACAAACCCTTTTTTCACATTTTCATAGCTTTTTGTTGTCGCCTTTAGCGACCTTCCTTCTCCCGGCAAAAAAACCCTTGTCGCCCTTGGTTGGGGCATTTTTTTTTCACTTCTTGACATCAATGACCCCGAGTATCCTATAACCCATACGCCTTTTTGATCTATGTGCTTATCCATTTTTTATCACCTTCGACACAATTTACCCTCATCTAGTTGTCCCCCTCACACTAGAGTCATCTTCACGGTTGCTGCCACTTTACATCTCTCCCCAACCAAATGTAGTCTTGAATCTCACTACTCCTAGACTTCGTCCATGTTACTCATCAGTTCCTGATTTTGTTCAAATGGATTTCATGAAGCCCTCCGCTTCTCGAAGTCACGTCTCCCTTTCTGTCAACATCAACATCGTTCCCAGCAGGGCGACAATATCTTGACTCTCATTACCTTTACAATGAGCAGTCTCGGACAACACAAAGAGAACCATCATTTCTCTCTGATGTCGTTGAACCCCACCACATTCGACTTCAACACTTTCTCATGTTGCGGTGGGTCTAACTTTGCGACTAGTGCAATTGTTTTTTATATTTTCTGAAGACCTCTGAACATCGTTAGGCCATCAACGCCTGTGAATCCTCGATACTTCCTCTAAGTATCATTGCCTCTTTTCAGAGTTTATTCACCATCATAATTTTCCTTTGCTATTATCAAAACACCCCTGAGGGCACTGCGATCATCTACACCAACACACAACTTCAGTTACTGTATTACACATTTTTGAGTTGCATAACACGAGCATGGGGCATGCCCACCTCGTTTGTACACAATTTATTTTTACACCTTGCAAAAGGTTGGGTCCTATAGGTTCCCCTTTTCCTCCAACGGGTCACTCTTGATACTCTCATTATCTCTCTTTCTTACAATAACACTCTCAGTAGAAGAAAAATTGATGAATTTTGGCTATACGTATGCTCCTAACCTCATCCATTAGGGGGCATCTGTTATCACTGAAATTTCATTTTCAAATGGTTACAGGAATCCAGCATCTTCAAACAGCTATTAATTCACCCATGGACCAAAAATGCATTTCCAAAAGGTCCAAAACTATACAACCAGCCATAAAAGTATCATGTGTTAAGACTACACAAGGAGCGTGTGCACATGCGCCATTCAGAAATGCAGGAAAAGTGCACATGTGCACAATGCGCTAATGTGGACGAGAAAAACTGTGCATCCCTCAAAACAGCGCATTTATGATATTGGTCGGCCTCCCACCCACTTCTGGTTCAGCTTCCAAGTCAATTTGACATCCAAATCCTGGTTGAATTTGGCTGGGTGGCTAGTCAAAGACCCAAGGGTGCCCTAAATGGCCCCCTCTTCACACTAAAAGTTGGTTGAATAATGCCTCAAAGTTATTCTATAAAAGAGGCCATGGGTGCACTACATTTTCAAGGAATTCATTTGTATTGTTATGCTGCCTATATTCTCTTGGAGGATCCTCTTTCCTTTTCAAGAGCATACAAGCATCATTTCATTGGAGCTATTCACATCACCTCTTGAGTGAATGAGCTTGGGATTCTTTCACCATTTCTTTCAATTTTGCTAGTTGTAAGAAGAGCTCAATCTTTGGGATTCATGAACCCTCCCTTGTAGGAAGAGGGGACCCAGAGTCTCACTTTATCTTTGGTGAATTCTTTCCACTAATACAATCCTTTCCATTGGTGGCATGAGTCTTGTTTATTTCTTGTTCTAATGTCCTTATGTATTCTAGTTTAATTTCTTTTATCATTCTTAGTTTAATTCTTTGTTTATCTTTTATGCTATATACTTCTAACTCTTTTCACTACTATTGTCTTGCCTAGTTGACCCAACTGGGCTTGTAAGCACCCTTATTTTGCTCATTTAGGTGACAAAAGAGGTGAAACATTCCCATGTAGCATCTTCAGTGCTGTAGCAGGTCCATTGAACCTTTACCATCCATATGGTTTTGTTCCTTAGCACTTTGCATTTCCAGTCCAAGATGCGTATTAGTTCCACCCGAAACTCCCCTTCGTGTTCAACCTGGATCATAGTCCAATCAATTATGTGATTAAGGTGAGGCACATTTTTCTTTAATAATGACACATTAAATACATTACGAACTCTCATGGATGCAAGTAATGCTAGCATGTATGCAACTGACTCTATCTTTTCTAAGATTTCAAAAGGTCCACAATATATTGTTGCCAACTTTGGGAAACTTCCTAATATTATTGAACTTCTTTTTTCCTTCACTTTTAAAAACATGTGGTCACCCAGTTTAAAATATCTAAGCACTCTATTCTTTTCTGCATAAATTTTTTCCCTATCTTAGGAAGCCTTTAAATTCTTCTTGATTTTTGACATCTTCTTTTCCATTTTGTTCAAAAAATCTAGCCCAATAACCACTCTATCTATTGTATTATCCCAACTTGGTGTGTTACACTTCCTGCCATACAATGCTTCAAATGGGCTCATTTTTAATGAGGCCCGATACCCATTATTGTAATAAAATTCAACTAAATTGATATAATCTTCCCACTTCAATGGTTGATCCATCAAATACATTCTAAGAATGTCCTCAATTATTCTATTAGTCCTTTGTGTTTTCTCATCTGACTCTGGGTGATATATTGTACTAAGATTCATATTTGTCCCAAAACCTTTAAAAAAACTATTCCAAAGATAGGATGGAAACTTTGGATCTTTGTCTAAAACTATTTCCTTAGGCACTCCATGTAGCCTGGAAACTTCTTACATATATGTTTTTGCAATATTTGTTGTCTTGCGTGTAGTCTTCACTGGAATAAAATGTGTTGCTTTATTTAATTTATCCACCACCACAGTGATGGAATCATGTCGATTCACTATTCTGGGAAGCTTAGTAATAAAATCAATTGTGACAACTTACCACTTCCATTCTAGAATGGGCAATGGCTGCAACAACCCTATTGGATGTTTATGCTTTGTCTTCACCTTCTGACACTCTATACATCTGGCTATATAATTAGCCACTTCTTTCTTCATTCGAGGCCAAAAATATTGGCTTCTTACAACTGCAATTGTCTTTTGAAATCCTAGGTATCCATCATATGGAACATTATGCATTTCCCTCATCTCTACGTTTTTCAACTCACTGGAATTCGACACATACATTTTTCCTTTGTGCATAAGAATTCCATCTTCTTTTAGTTCATAAAAAATAAATTTCTGCTAACAATTACTTTATTGTAATGTTTCTTTTAGTTTTAGATAATGTTGATCTGAATTTTTTGTTGCAACAATTTTATCTTTCATATAAGTGGTGTACATGCCAATGGCTGCAATATGCATTTCATGATCTATCATGTTGAGTGCATCAACCTTCTGATTTTTCTTTCATTTTATATGCTTAATTTCAAAGTCATATTCACTAAGGAATTCCAACAATCTAGTTTGTCTAGCATTTAATGTTAGTTGTCTAAACAAATGTTTTACACCATAGTGGTATGTACTTAGATCAAATTTCTTCCCCGTGAGTTAATGTCTCAATGTTTTTAATGCACGTACAATTGCTGCTAATTCCTAGTCATATGTATAATAATTCCTCTCATGATCTTTTAATTTTCTCGACTCATAACATACCACATAATATTTTTATGTGAGGACTCCACCAAACCCTTCCTTGCATGCATCAATGCACACAACAAAATATTCATCTAGATATGCAATATTCAATATTGACGCACTTGTAAGAATCTATTTCAACCGTTGAAACCTCTCTTCACACTTGGAATTCCATTCAAATTTCACTCCCTTATTTTCAAATAAGTGATTGGGATTGCAATATTTGAGAATCCTTTTATGAACCTTTGATAATAACTACCAAGACCCATGAATGATCTAAAATTTGTAACATTATTTCATTTTGTCCAACCTCTAATGGCCTCTATCTTCTCGTGATCAACTAGTATCCCTTCTACTGGAATTATATTCCCCAAGTAGTGGATCTTCTTTTGATAAACTATGTGTGACTTACTTAGCTTAGCATACAATTTATGCTCTCTGAAAATTTTTAGCACCATTCTTAAATGTTGTTCATATTCCTCCTCTAACTTAGAGTAGATGGTTATATCATCTAGGAACACAATTACAAATTTGTCCAAGTACTTCCTGAGCACTCCATTCATCAAGCACATAAACAAAGTTGTTGAATGTGATAGTCCAAATGGAACTACCATGAATTCATAATGCCCATATCTTATCCTGAATGGTGTCTTGCTGGTATTTTCTTCCTTTATCCTCACTTGATATCTTGATCTCAAATCAATATTGGAAAATATTATTGCACCTTTCAACTGATCAAATAAAACATGAATCCTTGGAAAATGATATTTATTCTTTATGGTGACCTTATTCAGCTGTTTGAAATCAATACGCAAACTTAAGGTTCCATCTTTCTTAAAAAAAAAAAAAATTGGGTCTCCCCAAGG
>JASDQU010817733.1:22694-45892 GCA_032191745.1 Picea mariana
TAAAACATGAATCCTTGGAAAATGATATTTATTCTTTATGGTGACCTTATTCAGCTGTTTGAAATCAATACGCAAACTTAAGGTTCCATCTTTCTTAAAAAAAAAAAAAATTGGGTCTCCCCAAGGTGACACACTCGGGTGACACAATCATATGAACCTGATGGAAAGATGTTCACATCTACCTTTGTGCTAAGTCCATTCATGTCTATTGGACAATCTTGAACCAACTCATTGATCTTCTTCTTATCTCCTATGGCTAATTGAACTAACCAATATTTCTTATGCTTACTCCTTTGCAAGTGAAATATTTCAACAATGTTAAAGTTTATGTAACTATGGATAGCTCCAAAATCAATTAACATTGCTATGGGATGGCTATCGATCTTACCTTCCACTTCAATCATGGTGGATTGATATTATTCTTTATTGTTGTCCAAGGCTGCATAAATCCTTGGAATGTTTCCTCCCATATCTTCCACTCTTTCAGCTTCCTGAATGTTGTGGACAATCCTCATTCTTTCACCTTTCTGAGGGCAATCCCTATATAAGTGATTTCCCTCACATCCCCATCATTGTATAGGTTGTTGTATTATCCTTTTCCCAAATGAATCTATAATCTTGTGCTCATTTTGGGTTGACTGACCTTGCTAATTTGCTTCGGAGTTTTTCTTGAAAAAGGGTGGCTTAAAACCTTTCCGCATTTGATAATTTTTCTCTTTCATCTTGTCATTCCAATATTTTTGGAAGATTTCCCTTCCTCCACTTTTCTCATAAAGATTATTGTCTCTTCTTATGGCTTCCTCCAAAGTCTAGGGTTTCTCATATTTTTATATCGTGTCACTGTAGAAAGAGGGTAACCCACTTAGAAACCTTTAGATTTTTACCTTTTGATACTTTATAAAACCAACATACTTCAAAAATTCAAAGAGATTGTTTTCATATTCATCCATTGTCATGTCATGCTTCCCAACTTGAGTTCAAAGAAATTTTTCATCTTTGTTTCATAGTAATGCTCGAAAAAAAAATTCTCTCGAAAATATCCTTTGAAATTCCTTCATGAGATCCTTTTCTCATCAAGGTGCTTGGATTTCTTAATTTGATCCCACCACATGGTTTCCTTTCCTTGCATGTGGTAGGTGTAACACTAGCTTCTACCCTTGAGGGGTAATCATTCAATTGAAAATATTTCTTCATTTGAAATAACCAAGCCTCGACCTCTTCCCCTTTCCCATGCTCACCATGGAAAGTTGGTGGCTTAATTTTCCTAAGTTCACCTTGCAAGATTTCTCTCTCGTGCCTTATTCTCTACCTCCAGACAAGAGACACACTTGGGTTGTTCCCTAGCCCTGAACTTGCATGAGATATTCTAGTGGATTTATTTGGAGAATGATGGTGTATGTTCATGCTTCTTGACTTCCTATCATTCATGTGATCATCCTTTATTTTATAGAATCTGGATGGGATCATTTGTCTAGCACTAGTTTCTTTCTTGGTGCCAGATTCCTTGTTAAATTTCTTATGAAAAATATTTATACTATGAAGTATCTCTTCCTGATCCTTCATAATCCTTTAAGCATCTTCCCTATATCTCTACACTTCTCTATGCATGCTTCTCATAGTTACAGGCTCGTGTCTACCTTTTCTTCCATTAGACTATGTCTCAAAATTTCCCATGCTAAAATGCAATCCTATGATATCCTCCCCATGGTGTAAGATCATTGGGAATCTTCCATAGCTCCAATCCTCATATAAGAACCAAATTTTTTTTCTTGTACCTCTAATTCTGCAAGAAATGTACATGTAATAATTATTGTTAGAACATGCATATTATAAAACATTCAATTAATTAGAATACATGTTATTCTTCACATCATTCTATGAAGAAAAAAATGCACCAGCTCAAAAACTAGTTCCTTAGATGCATTCCTCTCTAAAACAGCTTTCCAATGGCTATACTCATGCCTCATTTTGAGGTCTGAGGGAAAAGTTACAACATTCACAAGTTGTAATTTTCCACTTACTATTGTAGAATTTACTTTATTACTTTCTAATAAAATTGATTTCCCAATTCAAAATTCTGGGTGGAAAAATGTCTTCTAATCCTCAAGACATTTCCAGCAACTATTCATTTTCTCAAACTAGAGCTCCAAGATGAAAGTTATGGTTCAAAGACGTTTAGAATGTTTTTCTCAATTTATCCTTGTATGCTAAAGGTATCTTCTTTCTCTTCTCGCACATTTTTACATACCCATATCCCAAATCCAACATCATAGTTGTCTTCTATGGTTCATAAGATTTCTATAGACAACTCATTTTCCCTCCGAAAGTAATCTGGTGCCGAAATTTTACCTTAACTATTTCAATTGTAAATTTCTTATACGAGCTTTCTTTTGTGCCCGGAGTAGCTCATTGTATAGCTCTCTCTGGTTTCTTTTATTTAAGTTGCAACAACATAGTGTACCATGGTACCCTGTGTTCTTGTGGGTTTTGATTTCCTAAAAATGTTGTTTACGGCCTCAAAATCACCCTGCAAGTTTATCACCTTCAAAAACCCGATAAATTCATAGAAAAACTTATTGTTTTACTGTTATAACGGTCTCTAAATATGAGTCGTCAATCTCAAATCAGGTTAAATATGAGTCATTGATTTTCTAATCCTTTCCAAACCCATGGATCAATTTCCACCATCGATTGACAACTTAAAACAATTTGGACCGTTGATTTCCAACACTTCATAGGTGATTGACAATTCTACTTGATAAACCACTTCTCCCTGAATATCGATCATCAATTATCGATCATCAGATAATTATCTTAGCAACCACTTGCAACACATCTATAAACTGATCAACCCGATTGTTGTCCATCGTTCATTAACAATTTTCGTTGGTGACTAAAACACTTCACCAATTTGGCCGACCCGACCATCGACCATCGACATATTCTCTTGGCCAAATCCAACACTTAAATTTTTGACCAAATATTATATGAATTTGGACCGTCGATCTCCCATTCAAAAATGATCTCGAACATTGATCTATCAAAATTCACCCAACTATGTCGACGCCCAATCATTGGCCATCACCTGTCAGATATTTGTTTTGATTGATCAAAACTCTTCACCAAACTCACTAATCTAACCATCGATCGTTGGCGATTTCTCTTGGTGAATTTACAACACGTAGAAAATTTGACCAAATCCTCGATGAATCTAGGTCATCAATCTATCATTTAAATTAATATTGACTGTTGGTCTACTCCAACCTCCCGCATCGACCAAAAATGAATCCAGACCGTCGGTCTACCTCATTTAACCAAGTACTGAAAAAGAATCTTAGCTATTGATATGCTCAACCTTATAAATGGTTGAAACCATAAAAAAAATTAAATTTATCACAATGAATCTAGGTCATTGATCTCAAGATCATACGTGATCTTGGCCATCGATTCAGTAAACTCTGCCCAATTTGTACAACGACCATTAAAACATGATTTTCAACCTTCTAGGTCGAATTTTAACTCTGCAACTCTCCATATTGACTCCATTAAACCTATTAGAAAATTCTGATTCAATTAAACTTGAATCTTGCTCATGAATTTGAGGATTTCTCTCTAATTTTTCATTGTTTTTCCCCAAATTCGCACAGACTGGAATCTATAACAGTGAATTTAAACAATTTTCTATGGTTCTTGTCCCATAAGGGTCCAGTATTTTAATGAAATGCTCTGATACCATTTTGTAACGTTCCTCGGCCTAGTTGAGGTCCATTAAGTGTGGAAAACTCATAAAAATTAAAACTTTCTATTAACTAATTTCTTGTAGCTTATTAGCTACAAATTACCACCAAATTTAAATATTGTATGCTACCATTAATTAATTGTATCTACATCATGATAAAATCACACATGAATGCAACTAATAATTCATTGAAGCATCATATAAATCAATCTTATACAAAGAGTTCATGCACACCAATTTAACTCATAAATACAACACATAAAAATATAAAACACTTATCTTTTAATTAAATTGTGCAACTAGATGCTTGGGACAGACGCTCCACCCAACCATAGACTTGTTGTACCAAATCTCAATATAAAGTCACCCCTGAGCTGAGGCTAGCAATCTACAAAAGAGGTCGGTCTCTCACTATCCACTCGGAGCTCATAAAACCCACAACCCACTGGTATTCTCCTAGATCTATATCGATTTTCCACCAACTCTCTTCCTCTCAACGTACCCAACTCAAGGAATGTACCCCTTCACTAATCTCAGTCCCTAAGGTGTCCCATTATTTTATTAGGGTCTCTTTGGAAAATGTAAGTCTAGGAATCTCTCTATTGAGAACTCAAGAGAACTCACTACTAGGAAAACTAAGAGGAAAAACAACAACAAACACGTGTTGTTACAGTGAAACTCACATGGGAGTTCACTGTTCAAGCCCAACAACCTAGATCTTCAATATTCACCTCCAAAACACTCAAAAAATCCTCCAACATGCTTTAGAATTCTCCCTCCATGATTTCTCTAGCTCCAAGCTCTCTTTCCTCTCTCTACTTGTTGTTCATGCCAAAAAATTGATTGTCTAAAACTATTGTCACTCCCCATACAAATTTCCTTTCTTTGTCTTAATTGCTTCACTCACACACTTCCCCAAGCTGATTGTACTCATCCCCCATGCTCCCAACAAATATGGAATATGAATTCTCACACCCACCCTCTTACATGCATTCATTGATTGGCCTTGGGGACACTCAATAAAAAATAGAAGTTTAATACATACTCAAAATAAAAATTTAGGAATGTGGGTTGAATTAATAGACATGGGTAATTCCCCCTTGGACCCCTCTCTTAGACATTCTTCTAGACCCTCCCCACTCTTGTGGATTAATTCATCGCCCATATATGTCCATGTCCCCTTAGAATTTGGCATCACATTTTATTTATTAAAACTTAGAAATACATTCACATATACATCACTTGGTCATAGCCACACATTATATTTACATTAAACATTAATTAAAATAAATATTGTAGCGGGGATGTTACAAGGAATATTTCAAAGTTGAGAGAAGAAAGAATAACCAACAAGAGAGATTGTTAAGCATCCTATTAACATCAAGGTATGAGACAACTAATGAATTATACACACCTTAGAGCTTTCTTGATCTGGATTATTTTAAGAACGAAATGAAGACAGGGATATAACATTGAAATATACAGAGATATTGCAATAAACACTGAGATATAGTAATGCACATTTTTTATTAATGAGAGAAATGTACAGGAAAATCTCTATATGGAAAGGGGTAAACCAAAACAGACGAAAATGACTACATAAATCAACTCTAATCCTAGGTATGTTATATAAACAAATATGCTAACAAGACAAGATAAAGAGCCTACCTCGTCCAGACATTCGATGAAGTCCACCGTTGAGAACTTGACTCAAAGAAATACACCCACAACTTGTCCTCAACAACCAAGAAATGCAAGCATATGGTGATAATATAAAATGTTATGACATTTAATAGCATAATCCATAAACATTCATAATTGATGGAGAAATTTTTATTTTCGGCACACTAGTTTGGAGTTAACTGACTAGTTCTATTTTAGACTTTCTAATTTTATACCATCACTATTATGCATGCATTCTATTATCACATATAGTTGTCAAAAGGTCACAGGATGAACAAGTTCGTTGTCTGTGTAGATATCAGCTGTAAGCACAAAGTGTAACATCATTTAACATGGTCCATTCTGGTCTTGAAACACAAGCAGCGATCAGGTTCAATTTTTTACGGTGGAGATCCCAGGAGGATTTCAGATCAATGACTCTCGGGCAATCAATATTTTAGTTTTGGAATCTGGACTTCGGGAGTTTTAAATCCTCCCCTCTCACTTTCACCCACAGGGTTTTCTCTTGAAATCCACAGATCATTGTCGCGTGTCCATCCTAATCTAACAGTGGTAGTTCGCTTCGGGACTCTGAGATTCGGTATTTTCAGCCTCCTCTCTCCCATTTTCATACAGAATGTTTTCTCCCAGAGTGAATAGATCCCTGTCGCGTGTCCTCCCCATATCGACGATCGTCATTCACTTCGGAGCACCAAATCTACATGCATACCTCCCCCGAGCTCTGAAGTGCCAAATTGCGTGGCAATCATCAGTTGAGATATGTGGTGCTCTCATCAATCATGACACCTGGAATCCATCTGGCGATGACATGTGGCACTCAGTCCAGACACCTTTGGGAATATCATCCGCTTGTTTCCAAGTGACATGTGTCACCTCTCTTTTTATGAGACGTCATAACAGTGACATAAGGCCACCACGTTAGATCATCCTATGGGAAGTGTTCTTCTTCAGTGCCAAAATGAGCGCCATCTCCCAGTGTGGTTAAAATGATCCTAAAGTTGGCAAAAAGATAAACTTTAGCGGTGGCGCTAAATTCGCCAGGAGCATCCAGATCGCAGATCGTGACAAGATCAATGACCACGTTTCATTGCGGGGACACAACATGCTCGAATGATAAAATTCTTGAGCGGTCCCGCAATTGAAACCATGGTATAGCAAAAAATCGACGTGGCAGAAGGTGGTGAATTGCAGGCTCAAAAGTGGTGTGAGTTCAAACCGCTTTCGATGGCCTCACAATTACATTCTTATAATACATATAATACAAGAGCAGTGTGTGGCCACCCCCTAGACATTAAGCCTCATCCCGATCCCGAGAAAAAGCAGTTAATGGAAAAGGAGTGGTGGTTGAAAACTTGACTCACTCTATAAATAGAATGCATGGAGGATCAAGCCGTAGAGATAGAACTTTCAGCCCAAGGTACCCCTATGGACGGTTTTCCTACAGGCCCATGTTCATATAATCTCACGTCTGACAGAAGGATGCACACACAGTCTGACAAAAGAAGGTGTAGATGAAAGGATTTGAATGGAGTGGCCAGATCACACTCCTGGTAGTTGTGGAGTGATCTGAGTATAAATAGATCAGTTCAAGATTTTGTTAAGGTTGTTAACTGGTTGAGAAGAGCTCCCTATTTTGTAATATTTTGATGCATGAGTTGCTCTCTGGTTATGTATCAAACTTGAGACTTTTGCATTAATAGAAGTCAACTTCTCTCATCTCTTTGTAAAAATTGTGCTAAAACACTCGGGCATGGAGGATCTGGTAGAGGGTTGTAGTTCTATTGTAATGTAGGTTTAATTACAGTATTGTTGTGACCAGTTTTAGTCAGCTTCCTTTTTATCCTATTCCCCCTTACATTGAAAGGCTAGGGCATGGAGGATCCAGTCGAGTTGTTGTAGTTGCATGATAATGTAGGTTTGATTATTATGTTGTTGTGACATATTTCAGTGTCTAAAACTTGAGTTCAAGAGTGCTCTTGAGCCTGAGTTTTTCTTCACCAAGCTGCTTGAAAGATGGATGCCCATAGAAATCTTGTTCACCTCTCTCACTAAGTCTTCCTTCTTATCATACTTAAACTCAAATCACTGATTGAAGTTAATGAGACCCTCACTTCCCTGTGCATTGCTTGTGTAACTTCTGTGTTAAAATATTTCTTGTACTGAGTTTTGTCCATTTGACCTCCACTCATAAAACCAAAATCCACCAAACATTCTAATGGGTATTGGGCTTATCCTCCTGCAATATGAGGGTGACTCTCAGTGCTAAAATTAATGGAACTATTTTCGGGGAATGAATTCAAGACATTTCCCTGGGATTGAACAAAAAAGAAATTTTGATTCTGAAGGTGCATCATAAAACAGTAACTTGAAGATTGCAACTTGCACCCGGTGACTCCATTTTTTCAGTTGTGGATCCCAAAGGCAAACACATGAGATCTACTCCACATATTCTTCTGGAAAACACTTGAAGATGACCCAGAGAAGATTATAAAAAAAGGAAAGCTTTCTCAAAAAGGCTTTTAGTTGTTGTTTTAGATTGAAAAGCTCCCCAGGAAGAACAACATTGCAGAGATCCAGTTTTAGATGGTGAACTAAAGTTGGACACATTATTTTGACTACTCATCTTTCACCATGGAGACTCCACTGGTTTGAAATGGAAAATATTTTATCTCGGAGGTACACTTTTTGTGATTTTTCAAGGATAGTTGGTTTCCCTGATCCAGAGCCTACTAGAGATGAATGGGAAAGTAGCCTTCCTAAATTTCAAGGAGAAGAGTGGGAGGTACCAGCTAAACATTTGTTGTATTTTCATGATTTTATTCATCAACTTCATATCATGCATGAATATGTTGAGATTAATCTTTGCAGTTATTCATTAGAGGGGATTTCTCATGATTGGTGTCATTCTCTTCCCATTGCAAGCATAATCTCTTTGACAAGTTTTCATGCAGCTTTCAATTCGTTTTGTAAAGATTATTTTTCAGCTAAGTATCTTTATGAAAACTGTTGTGATGAGTTTTATTTTCTTCATAAATATTCTGCTAGTAACGAAAACCAGATTTGTGATGAAGCATTTATTGTGGAAGAAAACCTTTATCATGAAGATCAAGAGGTGTTGAATGATATTCATTATGTTAAAAATAACACAGAAACATATAGCATCATATCAGATGTATCTATTGTTTTAAATGTTCATGAAAATCAACATGTCTCTTTTCAATATTTTGATGATGAAGAGAAAGTGTATTTTGCAGTAAATAGTTCTCCTGACTATGAAGCTGAGATAGATGATAAGATAGTGACAAAAGCTAGGGAAGATTCCTCTATGCTTTTTCCTAGCTTTTCAAAATTGAAGGCGTATTTTGTTTGTTACTCTTATCGATAAAATGCAGAGGTTATTTATGTTCTTGAAACAGATGTTTTTGGAATCCCTGTTTATGATGAGGAAGTTGTTTCAAATGATGACCAAAAACAACCAATTTTTTATGAATATCCCAGCGAAGATGACAAAGAGCAAAGTTTTTTCATGGCTTCTTTGGAACCTCGTAGCATGGATCCTGTATATGATGGTTATGAATATGATCCTTGGGAGGGCCATGAAAGAGAAAAGGAAGATCTAAATGTGGAGCATATCTCCTGTCCAGCACTTGTAAATGAGAAAACATCACCTGGGATTAGCCAACCTACATCAATTCTTTATCTACCTGTACACTCTAAGAACACTAAACAACAAGTAAGCAATAATGAAGTAAAGGAGGTAATTTATTACCAGTTTAGCGTGCCTTATTACAAATTTTATAACCCTGTGGAGTTATGTATGGAGTTGAGTTTTCCAAAAGCATTGGAGCCTACAAAATTATTCATCTTATCATCATTTGGGGGTATGGTCAGTGTTCCAAAACATGTTTTCATTCTGTTTTCATACTTCCTTTACATTTTTTGGATCATTTACAGTGAAAAGAAGAATTATATTAGAAAACAGTCTGGGTGGCTCTGGTGGAAGTTTGCTTTCACCTAACACATTGTAAAAATAAATTAGCCTAGGCTTGTACATAAATAATATCCTTTTGCAACATGTGTGCTTTCTTTCTTTTCAAGTAGATAATATACATATCAACCTGTCGTCCTCAGCAGGATGTTTTTGAGCTCGACTCCACAACCCAAAGGCTAAGGCACTGGAACTGCATGTTCTTGGCATATCACAGGGAGCATGAAATCCCCTATGGAGGCAAATGTTATCACATATAGATATCAAAAGATCGTAGGATGACCAAGTCCATGGTTAGCTTAGATATCAGCCGTAAGCACAAAGTGCAACATCATTCAGCATGGTCCATTATGGGCTTGAAACACAAGCAATGGTCCGGTTCAATTTTCAACGGCAGAGATCCCAGGAGCATTTCAGATCAACAAATCTCAGGCGATCAGAATTTCACTTCGAGAAAATGGACTTCGGGAGTTTCATCTCCTCCCCTCTCACTTTCACCCGAGGCATTTTCTCTCGAATTCCATAGATCCCTGCAGCATGTCCATCCTAATCTAATGGTGGTAGTTTTCTTCAGGACTCCGGGATTTGGGAGTTTCATCCAACTCGCTCTCGTTTCCATCTAGAATGCTTCCCCACAGAGTCAATAGATCCATGCCGTGTGTCCTCCCCAGATCGACAGTTCTCATTTTCTTTGGAGCCCCAAATATACATGCATACCGCCCTCGAGCCCTAAAGTGCCAAAGTACATGGTAGTCATTAGTTCAGATATGTGGCGCTCTTGTCAATCATGACACCTCGAATCCATCTGGCGATGACACGTGGTACTTAGTTTAGACACCTTTGGGAATATCATCCGCTTGTTTCCAAGTGACATGTGTCACCTCTCTTTTTATGACATGTCAGCACAGTGACATAAGGCCACCGCATCAGATCATCCTCTAGGAAGTGTTCTTGTTCAGTGCCAAAATTAGTGCCATCTCCTAGTGCGGTTAAAATGATCCTAAAGTTGGCAAGTAGATAAATTTTAGCAGTGGCACTAAATTCAGTAGGAGTGCCTACATCGTAGATCATGACTAGATCAATGAACACGTTTCATTGTGGGGACACAACATGCTCGATTGATAAAATTATTGAGTGATCTCACAATTGAAACCATGGTATAGAGAAAAAGCTACATGGCGGAAGGTGGTGAATTGCAGGCTCAAAAGTGGTGTGAGTTCAAACTTCTTTTGATGGCCCCACAATTACGTGCTTATAATACATCCAATCCAAGAGAAGCACATGGCCTCCCCCTAGACATTAAGCCTTGTCATGATCCCAAGAAACAGAATTTAATGAAAAAGGAGTGGTGGTTGAAACCTCAACTCACTCCATAAATAGAAGGCATGGAGGATCTAGCCATAGAGACAAAACTGTCAGCCCAAGGTACCCCTATGGATAGTTTTCCTGCAGGCCCATGTTGATCTAATCTCAAATCTAATAGAAGGATGCACGCACACTCTGACAGAAGAAGGCATAGACGAAAGGCTTTGAAGTGAGTGGCCAGATCACACTCCTGGTATTTGTGGACTGATCTGAGTATAAATAGATCAGTTCAAGATTTTGTTAAGGTCGTCAAGTGGTTGAGAAGAGCTCCCTATTTTGTAATATTTTGATGCCTGAGCGGTTCTTTGGTTATGTATCAAACTTGAGACTTTCACATTAATAGAAGTCAACTTCTCTCATATCTTTGTAAAAACTGTGCTAAAACACTCAGACATGAAGGATCCAGTCGAGGGTTGTAGTTCGATTGTAATGTAGGTTTGATTACAGTATTGTTGTGACCAATTTTAGTCAGCTTTGTTGTTATCCTATTCCCCCTTACAATGAAAGGCTCAGGCATGGAGGATCTAGTCAAGTTGTTGTAGTTTCATGATAATGTAGGTTTGATTGTTATGTTGTTGTGACATATTTCAGTGTCTGAAGCTTGAGTTCAAGAGTTCTCTTGAGCCTGCATTTTTCTTCACCAAGTTGCTTGAAATTTGTATGCCCATAGCAATCTTTTTCACCTCTCTCACTAATTCTTCCTCCTACTCACACTTAAACTCAAATCAATGACTAAAGTTAATGAGGCCCTCACTTCCCTATGCATTGTTTGTCCAGTTTCTGTGTTAAAATATTTATTTTACTAATTTTTGTCCATTTGACCTCCACTCATAAAACCAACATCCACCAAACACTTTGATGGGTACTGGGCTTATCCTTCTGCAATCTGAGGGTGACTCTTAGTGCTAACACATTCCTAAGAAAATCTCACTGCAGCTAACTACTTCTTCGCTTTTCTTAATTATAGGATGGCATTGCCTATATGAGTGAATATCACTCACTCATTGATTATATCATAATATACATTGATTCTCATTATTCATGTTGTATATCCTTTCCTTTTCTTGATAATATTTGTTTTTCTATGCTTTATCTAGGTCTCCTGTGCAGGTCTCCATGAAACACTAACATGGTATCAGAGTCAAGCTACTTGGAGCAACCTAGATAGGACAAAGAAGAGCGAAAGAGGATTTGAGTAAACCTAGTTTTCACAATCGTCGCGTCATATCCCTATTGAAAGGTGTGATGATTGGAATCATCGTGGTCTATCCCTATCGAAGGGTGTGATGGTCACACTCAAACTTAAGCCATCATCGCAGCCTATACACAGCCAAGGTGCGACATCGTCACACTGTGTTCATCATCTAGGGTGTGACAATTCAATTTTTCACAATCGTCGCAATGTGTCCTTCACTAGGGTGTGACTATTCAGTAGCGTCTCACTTTATCCTTCTCTAGGGTGTGACGATTTAGAAGCCCTCAAGAAAATTAGGATTCTACAGTAAAATAGCCATATCTCGAAATTCAGACCATAGGCGTATAACATAGGGATGCTTATCCACACCAAAAATATCCAAAACCCACATCATATTTTAGGATATATAACTATTTTATCATATCTATAGTTGTCATAGAATATTCCCTCATATCTTGGAATCCACGATATGGGTTTTCAAGATCCTTTTAGAGTCAATATCAGCGATGGAGGAAATGCAACTTCTTCAATCAATTCTGGCGATAATACTCACACCGTACAACTATTTTGAATGGAATCTGAAGGCTGCATTCCAACTAAAAAGAAAACGATTGTATAATTTGATGATGGCAACAGAAACAAAACCTACATCAACGCTTGAGAAGACCAGATGGGTGAACCGTAAGGATGAGGCCAAAATATTAATTCTTGAGTTAATATCCACTGAGTTATGGTTTCATGTTGCCACATTCAAGACTCCAAATGATATTTGTACCACTGGAAGGACTCTTTGGAAAGAAGAATGAGATGCGAGGTCATATGCTTGAGGTAGACTTGAATACCTTAGACCCTAAAAGTTTTGATAATATATAGGATTTATTTACTAAATTTAAATATTTGATTTTGAGCTTGGGTGAATGTGGTATTGACAAGCATACACAAGAGAAACAACTTATTCTAACAATCTTGGCCAAGCTAGGACCATAATACGTTGTACATGTCTCCAATTTCCATTATGGCAGATGTATTTTTTGAACAAATTGGAAAATGCCTACGATGGCTCGGTTCATTGAGTCTCTCAGACAAGAGCATAAAAAAATCATACATATGGGCCTCATCAAGGATCCCAAAGCACATGCACTCACCATGCATGATGGAAAAGGATCATCCAAACGAAATGGGAAGGAGAAACAAAATGAGAAGGAGGGATATTCCAAACCCTTTAATGATTCTTCAAGTTCCAAAGACTCTTCATATTCCAAGAAGAAGAGGAAGGGAAAGAAGTGCACTTACTACAATAAACTGAATCATGAAAAATCCACATGCATGAAGAAACAAATAGATCTTATGGCACATGCACTTTAGCAGAACAACATTGGAAACTTCATTCCAAAGGGAGTCAAGAAGAAGAAGGAAGAAGATCATGCTCCTAAGAAAGGTAATCATCATGCCCTGGTTGCAATTAATTCCTCATTTGATTAATGGATTATATATTTTGGTGCATCCCATCATATGGAAGCTAAAGAGGAAGTTGTCACTTCTTTGATTCCATGCTCAGGACCGCCTATTCTCATGGGGGATTATACTCTAGTAGCATTAGCAGGAGAAGGGAGAGTGGAACTCAATAATGGTAGTTTTGAGAACGTTTTACATGTTCCAAAGATTTTTATGAATCTTTTCTCAGTTTATCAGATCACTAAGAAAGTTAAAAAGGTTGAATTTACATCTAATTCAGTTTCAGTAATTGACATGCATGACAATTACATCATTGCAATTGGTGAGATGGATCACAAGTCAAGGTTGTAAAAATTCACTAAGTTTTCTAATGATGACTCCTCTTTTCTACTTACACATATGGAGAGTACTTTGCATGCACCTCTAGTGCAACATGCATATACTCTTGTGCTTCCATAATTTTCAGACATTAGAGATGATTCCATACACTCAGATTTTGTACATGGAAATAAGTAGGTAGTACAGCCAGATAAGAATCCAGCATTGAAGCTTCAACAGATGCCCAAGAAGGCACAAACCACACTTCAGGAAGAAGGCAACCTTGCAGGGAATCCATTGGATTCGAGGAGGACTTGATATCATCACAAGGAGCCTTCTCATGTACTTTGAACTTCAGAATCTGTGATGCCCATGCATTGCTATATGGTTCAATATTCTAATCCATAGCTCTATAGTGAGGATATGGGAAATACATTATGGAAAGAAGCCATGCAAAAGGAGTATGACTCACTCCTAAAGAATCAGACTTTGCATCTAGTTCCACTTCCACCAGAAAGGAAAATTTCCAGGTGCAGATGGGTCCACATAATCAAGAGGTACAACGCTAGATGGGCTTCCAAAGAACTTCATCAGATCCATAAATATTTCTTCATCTTCATGAAGAATTTTAGTGAGCAGAAGTTTCAGACTTTATGGGATCGTCTTGCAGTGAAGAACACAGCTGCCTAGCAAATTCCATTTTCTTCTTTTGATACATTATCTTTTGAGGGGGGGTTTTGTTCCCACATGGTTTTCCCTCTTTCCTAAGTTTTATCTAGTGTTCATTCGTTGCATTATACATGAGTACCTAATATGGACTAGTAGTCGGGACTCATTGTTTACTCCATAGTGATGTTCAGGGGGGGTGTTGGAGAAATTTCTATTTTTTGGCACACTAGTTCAATGGGATTTAAATGACTAGTTCTATTTTAGACTTTCTAATTGTATGTCATCACTCTTATGCATGCATTCCTAAGAAAAGTTGAGTGCAACTAACTTCTTCTTCGCTTTTCTTAATTATAGGATGCCATTGCCTATATTAGTGAATATCACTCACTCGTTGATTATATCATAATATACATTCATTCTCATTCTTTATGTTGTATCTCTCTTCCTTTTCTTCATAAGCTTTGTTTGTATATGATTTAGCTAGGTCTCCTGTGCAGGTTTCCATGAAACACTGACAATAACAAATATTCCCATGGAATAACAATTCAAATATTTGCAAGATATAAATTGGATGAGAAAAGAGTATTTATATTAGAATGTAATCAATAGAAGTGAATGAATTACAAACTTTCGTGTCAGCACGATTCGAAACCGAGAAACTAAGTCCCTTCCAGTTGGGTCTCCACCACTTCAATCCTCCAGCAAAGGAAATCTCATATAAGAGAGATAATGAGGTTCTCAATCAAGTAGGGAAGAGCTTGGGGGTTGAACAATGTGTTCAGACTTAAAAGGACAAAGGGATGCAGACTCAATATAAAGTGAAAAATCTCTCTAGAGTAACTTTGCTCTCAAAGTTAAACTCTTCTCCTCTCTTCCACAACTTGGATATGGCCCATTTATAGCCTTTAAGTGGAATCGAAGGGTCGAATCATACTATTTCCAGTATATGGAAGGTTAAGGATCATGGATCCTCTGACATGACATAGAAATCTGACACTATTTTTTTAATTTTGGGCACAAAACCCAATGTACGCAGGCTGTAGTGGTGCAACCTATGTATACACATGTTTTATAATAGTTAGGGCATGTATATGTGGAAAAATATTTTTTTTAGCTCTGGGATTTGCAAAAAGGATCTTCAAGTCTGTATAAAGAAATGGAAAAATGCCTTCTTAGCAAATTTTCATAGGGTGTGGAAAATATTTCTATAATAGATTCCCCCTAATGTGTGAGGTCATAGGAATATATACAATGGCCTAAATACATTTTAATACCCATAATTGGAGTAATGGAGACCCAACTGGAAGAACTGGCTTCTCATGAGAATATTACAATCTGTGCTAACTTTGCGCACATGCCTACCAATTTGAATTACACTGCAAATCCATGTGGAAATATACCAAACAATTGTTCATGGCCATGAGTAGGAAATACAAAGGTAGTTATATGCCAAAGGTTTTCATAGTCACGAACACAGCCTAGTAAAACCAGTATCAAAATCAATCTGAAGATATCTGTATACAATGGAGTACAATTTGATCTCCCATGGTCACTTAATTCGCATAGGTACTGATCCAATGAAAGATAGAAACATCTAAGGAAATATTTGACTATGCAATGATGTCTTCAAGTCTTCTGCACGATCCACCAAAGGTGCAATTCTACATTATGTGAATAAAGTAGTTGAGGTCGAACACAATGAGACTTCATTTGATTACCATTCATTAATGTATATTGTTAACAAACGTGAGACAACCTATCGATAATGAAAGTAGGTATAAATGAACCGAGTACATTATTACAAATGTGAATAAATATGTCAGGGTCGAGCACTTGAAGAATCCATCAATTAGGGGACATTGATGTATTCCCAACTATCGATGGCGGGAGAACCTGCCACAAATGACTGCAAGTCTCTAGGTACTCATAGGACTCTAGGTCTTATTTCCAGAATATATGGGCTAAAGTCAATGGAAGGAGACCCATTGAAAGGAGAGAATTGAGGCATCTCTCATCATTCAAAACTAGGTACAAAGTAGGAGCTTGATGATTTGGACGAAATCGAACAAAGAACATCTTCACGAACCGACAACCCTGTGAGTCTTTTGCGTTTGCCAGATTTAAGAGTGACACGAAAAATACCCTCTGAATAGAATCCAATAAGGAAAAGTGATGAAAAAGGTGAGGAAACCACCAATAATGCTAATGGAATCCAAGACACAACACGAATCCCAATGTGTGAATATATTTCTTTCTATCAAACACAAGGGAAAGCCCCCAGTCAATGACCAATGATGAAATGTCGACTATTGGGTTCAAGGTTGCGTACCAATGATGAAAGTAGGACCAAGGTGCACAATAGGACTACAAATTCATGTAGTTATGAGACACACTGAGGGTATGGATGAGATGAAAATTCAAGAGTTCTGAGGAATGGCCGACACGGGTTGATAGACATCCTTTGAACAAGAGCATGAGACATATGGAAGACTCTAGTAGCATAGACTCAATGATGAAACTTTGTGATGCAAGAGGAATCAATAAAACTCTCCATAGGGACTGGAAGAGTAACCAGTCAAGGGAGTAAACTCTCAGTAATGAGCTCAACTTCTTAAGGTCATGCTAAACCAAAATTTTTGATGACATGTGGACTCAAAATTTTGTGCTCTGTTCAAAGGAGACACGACTGCTACCAATATAAGATAATATTTATTTTTTCTCCCATCTTTTTTTGTTTTTTCATAGTCAAATGAATTCTATGATACAGAGGAGGAAACAAGTGTCGCAAGTAACCAACTAGTTCCAGTGGTCAAACATACCTATGCTCAATGCAAGGAGGTGCATGTGATAGATTTACACTCAGGGGAATGTTTCCTCTTGGGTATAGGGTGTCAAGCTGTAAAGGATATAAACAAGGCTTTGCTTAGTTGATGATGTAAACTGCTGAGGTGAAAGGATTATAACGTAAAAGCGAGAACCAACAATAGGCTCATTAAATACATTACTCACTCTCATGGATGCAAGTAATGCTAGCATGTATGCAACTGACCCTATCTTTTCTTAATTTCAAAAGGTCCACAATATATTGTTTCCAACTTTGGGAAACTTCCTAATCTTAGTGAACTTCTTTTTTCCTTCACTTTTAAAAACACATGCTTGCCTAGTTTAAAATATCTAAACACTCTATTCTTGTTTGCATAACTTTTTTCCCTGTATTAGGAAGCCTTTAAATTCTTCTTGATCTTTGACATATTCTCTTCCATTTTCTTCAACAAATCTATCCCAATAACCACTCTATCTGTTGGATTATCCCAACTTAGTGTGTTACACTTCGTGCCATAGAATGCTTCAAATGGACTCATTTTTACTGAGGCCTTATACCCATTATTCTAATAAAATTCAACTAAATTGATATAATCTTCCCACTTCAATGGTTGATCCATCACATACATTCTAAGCATTTCCTCAATTATTCTATTAGTCCTTTGTGTTTTCTCATCTGACTCTGGGTGATATATTGTACTAACATTCATATCTGTCCCAAAACCTTTAAACAAACTCGTCCAAAGATAGGATGGAAATTTTGGATCTTTGTCTAAAACTATTTCCTTAGGCACTCCATGTAGCCTGGAAACTTCTTACATATATGTTTCTGCAATATTTGTTGTCTTCCATGTAGTCTTCACTGGAATAAAATGTGTTGCTTTATTTAATTTATCCACCACCACGGTGATGGAATCATGTCGATTCACTATTTTGGGAAGCTTAGCAAAAAAATCAACTGTGACAACTTCCCACTTCCATTCTAGAATGGACAATGGGTGCAACAACCCTGTTGGATGTTTATGCTTTGTCTTCACCTTCTGACAATCTATACATATGGCTATATAATTAGCCACTTCTTTCTTCATCCGAGGCCAAAACTATTGGCTTCTTACAACTACAATTGTCTTTTGATATCCTAGGTGTCCATCATATGGAACATTATGCATTTTCATCATCTCTACATTTTTCAGTTCACTAGAATTCGACACATATGTTTTTCCTTTGTGCATAAGAATTCCATCTTCTTTTAGTTCATAAAAAATAAATTTTTGCTAAAAATTACTTTATTGTAATGTTTTTTTATTTTTAGATAATGTTGATCTGAATTTGTTGTTGCAACAATTTTATATTTCATATGATTGTTATACATGCCAATGGCTGCAGTATGCATTTCATGATTTTTCATGTTGAGTGCATCAACCACTTGATTTTTTTTTCATTTTATATGCTTAATTTAAAAGTCATATTCACTAAGGAATTCCAACAATCTAGTTTGTCTAGCATTTAATGTTAGTTGTCCAAACAAATGTTTTACACCATAGTGGTATGTACTTAGCCAAAATTTTCTTCTAGTGAGGTAATGTCTCCATGTTTTTAATGCATGTACAATTGCTACTAATTCCAAGTCATGTGTAGCATAAGTCCTCTCATGATCTTTTAATTTTCTCAACTCATAACATACCACATAATATTTTTATGTGAGGACTCCACCAAACCTTTCCTTGCATGCATCAGTGCACACAACAAGATATTCATCTAGATATGCAATATTCAATATTGACGCACTTGTAAGAATGTATTTCAACCATTGTAACCTCTCTTCACACTTGGAAGTCCATTCAAATTTCACTCCCTTATTTTGAAAATAAGTGGTTGGGATTGCAATATTTGAGAATCCTTTTACAAATATTTGGTAATAACTAGCAAGACACATGAATGATCTGAAATTTGTAACAATATTTCGTGTTGTCCAACCTCTAATGGCCTCTATCTTCTCGTGATCAACTATTATCCTTTCTACTGGAATTATTATCCCCAAGTAGTGGATCTTCTTTTGATAAAATATGCACTTACTTAGCTTAACATACAATTTATGCTCTCTAAAAAAATTTAGCACTATTCCCAAAAAAAATTCATGTTCCTCCTCTAACTTAGAGTAGATGATTATATCATCTAGGAACACAATTACAAACTTGTCCAAGTATTTCCTGAACATTCCATTCATCAGGCACATAAAAACAGTTGTTGAATTTGATATTCCAAATGGTAATACCATGAATTCATAATTCCCATATCTTATCCTGAATGGTTTCTTGTTGGTATTTTCTTCCTTTATCCTCACTTGATATCTTGATCTCAAATCAATCTTGGAAAATATTATTGCACCTTTCAGTTGATCAAATAAATCATGAATCCTTGGAAAATGATATTTGTTCTTTATGGTGACCTTATTCAGCTGCTTGAAATCAATACACAACCTTAAGGTTCCATCTTTCTTCAAAAAAAAAGAATTGGGTCTCCCTAAGGTGACACACTCGGGTGACACAATCATATGAACCTGATGGAATGATGTTCACATCTACCTTTGTGCTAAGTCCATTCATGTCTATTCGACAATCTTGAACCAACTCATTGATCTTCCTCTTATCCCCTGTGGCTAATTGAACTAACCAATATTTCTTCTGCTTACTCTTTTGCAAGTGAAATATTTCAACAATGTTAGAGTTTATGTAACTATGGATAGCTCCATAATCAATTAAAATTGCTATAGGATGGTTATCAATATTACCTTCCACTTCAATCATGGGGGATTGATATTATTCTTGCTTGTTGTCCAAGGCTTCATAAATCCTTGGCATCTTTCCTCCCATGTCTTCCACTCTTTTAGCTTCCTGAATGTTGTGGAAAATCCTCATTCTTTCACCTTTGTGAGGGCAATCCCTATATAAGTGATTTCCCTCGCATCCCCATCATTGTATAGTCTATTGTATTGGCATTTTCCCAAATGAATGTATAATCTTGTGCTCATTTTGGGTTGACTGAACTTGCTAATTTTCTTCAGAGTTGTTCTTGAAAAAGGGTGGCTTAAAACCTTTCTACATTTGATAATTTTTCTCTTTCATCTCATCATTCCAATATTTTTGGAAGATTTCCCTTTCTCTGCTTTTCTCATAAAGATTATTTTCTCTCCTTATGGATTCCTCAAAATTCTAGGGTTTATCATATTGTTATATCGTGTCACTGTAGAAAGAGGGTAACCCCCTTAGAAACCATTAGTTTTTACCTTTTGATCCTCTATAAAACAAACATACTTCAAAAATTCAAAGAACATGTTTTCATATTCATCCATTGTCATGCTTCCCAACTTGAGTTCAAAGAAATCCTTCATCTTTATTTCATAGTAATGCTCGGAAAACAAATTCTATCAGAAATATCTTTTGAACTGTTGAAATTACTAAAACAACTGAGAGGGGGGGGTGAATAAGTTGTAATTGAGCTTAAACAATTTTAAGTCTATTAAAACATTATTAATCTTTCTTCAATTGATCATCAACAATATACATCATATGGACAGTAAAATCAAAGAGCATCAGTCACACATAAGGTATACACAGAGATAGATTTTCACGAGGAAACCCATAAAGGGAGAAAAACTCTTCTTCTTAGAAATGATAGGCAGTCTTTTAAGTTATGTACATCATCTATAATTGAGCACCAACTCAATATGAGGCTGCTACCACTGTTTTATAGGCTACAACTTGTTTGAGAGCACCAACTCTCTGGTTTCTCTAGCACCCACTAGAAGGAAGCACAACCTCCCTTAATGTTCCAGCACCAACTGGATGGAAGCACCAACTTCCAGTTACACAGGCTCCAACCTGTATAATAGAGAACACTTGTTCTCCCTTGCACCACCCTGCCACCCTGGTTTCTCTGGCTGCAACCAGATGGAAGCTCCAACTTCCTGTGTTCAAGATCCCACTTGAACCTCTGAGGAAAACAGTCCTCCCGAGCACCTCCCAACCTCCCTAGAATGTTAATAAATAAATAAACAGTCAACTACACAGATAAATCAATTCATACCAACCTTTCTTTGTTCTGTAAATTTGGTCTTCTACAAACTGTTATGTTGTTCTTCTCTTCCTCTGTCTGTTCAGCGGGTATGATTTGCATCAACTCGTTCTCTCATTCTTCTCTACTCCAACTTCTCTTCATCATCTTTTAATCTTCACTGAGTTTCTTCTCACACTGTGCATCTTCTCCATCTCACACAACACATCCTCTTATTTTTCCTTTCTTATAGTTTCATTCATTTTCCACACCGAACAACCAACCCTCCACAGTCTAACTCATCTTCTTTTATACACACCTACACGACGGTTCCACTTCCCATTTCCTTAGACAAAAGAAAGACAATTGTCTGAGCAACTGAAATGCCAACTAAAACGCTAACTGATTTGCAATCATGAGTCTGTTTTGCTAACAGATTCGTAACTGGGGAGTTAAATCTGAGAGAGAACAGTAACCTTCCGATCATATTCCAATTTATTTGCTCCGTTAGATGAAATTTATTGACATTGCCTTTAAATCGTGTTTCGGCATTTCAGAAATTCTGTACTGAGTGTCTCGACACTTCATTTCGCGATTTCAGAATTTTCGATACAAAACTTTTCTGCGCTATCTCCTTCTCCAATATGACTATGGTCATAACCAAGCACCTATGCAAAAAGCGCTTTCGCGATTTCTCCTTTTCATGATTTTCAACACTATGCTCCATTGACCCCAAGTCAGCGAAATTTTGATCACTTGCCACATGTCCTGTGATTCGATGGTCCAGATGTGATCTTGATTCAATGGCTACGATTGAATCGCGATTTCACGATTTCGGCATTCTTGTTGCATTGATTTCTTGCCTCTCCATGTTGCGATCCCCGAAACTCCGATATGGAGTTATATCAACGATTCAAATTTGAGCTTGATTCAATGGCTGCGATTGAGTCGTAATTTTGCATATCGTGAAATCGGGATTCCTGATGTCAATAATCTTTGACATGTCCAACTCTCGATCCCTGAAACTCCGACAAGGACTGGAATCAACGGTCCAGATTCAACCTTAATCTGACGGCTCAAATTTCATCACGATTTTGCATATCGTGATATCGAGATTCCTGTTGTAAATAATCTTTGACATGTCCAACTCTCGATCCCTGAAACTCCGACAAGGACTGGAATCAACGGTGCAAATTCAACCTTAATATGATGGCTCAGATTTCATCGTGATTTCGCATATCGCGATATCGGGATTCCTGTTGTCAATAATCTTTGACATGTCCAACTCTCGATCCCTGAAACTCCGACAAGGACTGGAATTAACGGTCCAGATTCAACCTTAATCTGACGGCTCAGATTTCATCACGATTTTTCATATCGCGATATCGATATTCCTGTTGTCAATAATCTTTCACATGTCCAACTCTCGATCCCCAAAACTCTGACCAGGACTGGAATCAATGATCCAGATTCAACCTTAATCTGACGACTCAGATTTCATCACAATTTCGAGAAGTTAGGGAACCCTGTTCCTTTGACTCTCTAGTCAATGAACTTACGATCTTTCCCCACGTGTCCTTCCTGATGATGGACGGTCCTCCTTCTTTCGGGATTTTGTGAGCCCCTTTTCTCCTTGTCATACTTTAAAAGGCGTGCAGGTTCTCCTTGATCCAATGATGGTCGGGTCCTGCACTTGGATCTAACGTCTGAGATCTGTCCTCCTCTTCAGTGCACTCTTCTTGAGATCTGACGGCAATCGTTCTGTCAGGAATTTTGGATGGGATCCAACGATCAGTAGTTCTTCTCAAACTTTACGAGTCTTTGATCACTCGATCAATGTTGCGTTACCTTCGATCATTCGCCTTCGATCATTCGACCTTCCTAAACTTATCTTCTGTTTGCCTGTCGAT
>JASDQU010817733.1:45992-61254 GCA_032191745.1 Picea mariana
ATCTTTCTTTGTTCTGTAAATATGGTCTTCTACAAACTGTTCTGTTGTTCTTCTCTTCCTCTGTCTGTTCAGCGGGTATGCTTTGCATCAACTCATTCTCTCATTTTTCTCTACTCCAACTTCTCTTCATCATCTTTTACTCTTCACTGAGTTTCTTCTCACACTGTGCATCTTCTCCATCTCACACAGCACATCCTCTTATTTTTCCTTTCTTATAGTTTCATTCATTTTCCATACCGAACAGCCAACCCTCCATAGTCTGACTCATCTTCTTTTATACACACCTACATGACGGTTCCACTTCCCATTTCCTTAGAAAAAATAAAGACAATTGTCTGAGCAACTGAAACACCAACTGAAACGCTAACTGATTTGCAATCATGAGTCCGTTTTGCTAACAAATTCGTAACTGGGGAGTTAACTCTGAGAGAGAACAGTAACCTTCCGATCATATTCCAATTTATCTGCTCCGTTGGATGAACTTTATTGACATTGCCTTTAAATCTGGTTTTGGCATTTCAGCAATCCTGTACTGAGTGTCTCGACACTTCATTTCGCGATTTCAGAAGTTCCGATACATAACTTTTCTGCACTAGCTCCTTCTCCAATATGACTATGGTCATAACCAAGCACCTATGCAAAAAGCACTTTCGTGATTTCTCCTTTTCGTGATTTTCAACACTATGCTCCGTTGACCCCAAGTCAGCAAAATTTTGATCACTTGCCACATGTCCTGTGATTCGATGGTCCAAATGTGATCTTGATTCAAAGGCTACAATTGAATTGTGATTTCGCGATTTCGGCATTCTTGTTGCATTGATTTCTTGCCTCTCCATGTTGCGATCCCTGAAACTTCGATATGGAGTTAGATCAACGGTTCAAATCTGAGCTTGATTCAACGACTGCGATTGAGTCGTAATTTCGCATATCGCGAAATTGGGATTCCTGATGTCAATAATCTTTGACATGTCCAACTCTCGATCCCCGAAACTCCGACAAGGACTGGAATCAATGGTCCAGATTCAACCTTAATCTGACGGCTCATATTTCATTGTGATTTCACATATCGTGATATCAAGATTCCTGTTGTAAATAATCTTTGACATGTCCAACTCTCGATCCTCGAAACTCCGACAAGGACTGGAATCAACGGTCCAGATTCAACCTTAATTTGACGGCTCAGATTTCATCGCGATTTCACATATCGCGATATTGGGATTCCTGTTGTCAATAATCTTTGACATGTCCAACTCTCAATCCCCAAAACTTTGACAAGGACTGGAATCAATGGTCCAGATTCAACCTTAATCTGATGGCTCAGATTTCATCGCGATTTCGTATATCGCGATATCGGGATTCCTATTGTCAATAATCTTTGACATGTACAACTCTCAATCCCCGAAACTCCGACAAGGACTAGAATCAACAGTCCAGATTCAACCTTAATCTAACGACTCAGATTTCATCACTATTTCGAGAAGTTAGGGAACCCTATTCCTTGGACTCTCTAGTCAGTGAACTTACGATCTTTCCCCACGTGTCCTTCCTGATGATGGACGGTCCTCCTTCTTTCGGGATTTTGTGAGCCCCTTTTCTCCTTGTCATACTTTAAAAGGCGTGCAGGTTCTCCTTGATCCAACGATGGTCAGGTCTTGCGCTTGGATCTAACGTCTGAGATCTGTCCTCCTGTTCAGTGTGCTCTTCTTGAGATCTGACGGCAATTGTTCTGTCGAGAATTTTGGATGGGATCCAACGATTAGTAGTTCTTCTCAAACTTTACGAGTCTTTGATCACTCGATCAATGTTGCATTGCCTTCAATCATTCGCCTTTGATCATTTGACCTTCCTGAACTTATCTTCTGTTTGCCTATTGATTACAAACTTCCTGTACTCATGCCATCTTCACTATTGTACTTTCCATCAATGACAAGCATTCATTGTCTGTTAAATATTTTCCATTCGTTGTCTGTTAAATATTTTCCAACATGAACTTCCTCCATGAGATCCTTTTTTCATCAAGGTGCTTGGATTGCTTAATTTGATCCCACCACATGGTTTCCTTTCCTTGCATGTGGTAGGTGTAACTCTAGCTTATATCCTTGAGGGGTAATCATGCAATTGGAAATATTTCTTCATTTTCAATAACCAAGCCTCGACCTCTTCCCCTTTCCCATGATCACCATGGAAATTTGGTGGCTTAATTTTCCTGAGTTCACCTTGCAAGACGTCTCTTTCAGGCCTTCCTCTCTACCTCTAGACAAGAGATACACTTTGGTTGTTCCCTAGCCCTGAACTTGCATGAGTTCTTCTAGTGGATTTCTTTGGAGAATGATGGTCTATGTTCATGCTTCTTGACTTCCTGTCATTCTTGTGATCATCCTTTCTTTTATGGGATCTGGATGGGATCATTTTTCTAGCACTAGCTTCTTGCTTGGTGTGAGAGTCCTTGTTAAATTTCTTATGCAACATATTTATACTAGGAATTATATCTTCTTGATCCTGCATAATCCTTTCAGTATCATTCCTATAGCTCTACACTTCTCTATGCATGCTTCTCATAGTTACAGGCTCATGTCTACCTCTTCTTCCATTATACTATGTCTCAACATTTCCCATGCTAACATGAAGTCCTATGATCTCCTCCTCATGGTGTAAGATCATTGGGAATATTCCATAACTCCAATCCTCATATAAGAACCAAATTTGTTTTCTTGTACCTCTGATTCTGCAAGAAATGTACATGTAATAATTATTGTTAGAACATGCATATTATATAACATTCAATTAATTAGAATACAGGTTATAATTCACATCATTCTATGAAGAAAAAAAATGCACAAGTTCAAAAACTAGTTCCTTATATACATTCCTCTCTAAAACAACTTTCCAATGGCTATACTTATGCTTCATTTTCAGCTCTAAGGGAAAAGTTGCAACATTCACAAGTTGTAATTTTCCACTTAATTATTGTTGTAGAATTTACTTTATTACTTTCTAATAAAATTAATTTCCCAATTCAAAATTATGGGTTGAAAAATGTCTTCTCATCCTGAAGACATTTCCAGCAACTATTCATTTTCTCAAATTTTAGCTCCAAGATGAAAGTCATGGTTCAAGGACGTTTAGACAGTTTTTCTCAATTTATCCTTGTATGTTAAAGGTATCTTCTTTCTCTTCTCGCACATTTTTACATACCCATATTGAAAATCCAACGTCATAGTTTTCTTCTATGGTTCATAAGATTTCCATAGACAACTCATTTTCCCCAATCTAACTTCTGAGCAAGGATTTATGCCCTCCGAAAGTAATCTGGTGCCGAAATTTTACCTTAACTATTTCAATTGTAACTTTCTCGTATGATATCTGTTTTGTGCCCAGTGTAGCTCATTGGATATCTCTCTCGAGTTTCTTTTATTTAAGCTACAATGACATAGTGTACCATGGTACACTCTATTCTTGTTGGTTTTGATTTCCTAAAAATATTGTTTAGGCCCTCAAAATCACCCAGTAAGTTTATGACCTTCAAAAACTAGATAAATTCATAGAAAAACTTATTGTTTTATTGTTATAACGGTCTCTAAATATGATTCATCAATCTCAAATTAGGTTAAATATGATTCATTGATCCTCTAATCCTTTCCAAACCCATGGATCAATTTCCACCATCGATCGACAACTTAAAACAATTTGGACCGTTGATTTCCAACACTTCATAGGTGATTGACGATTCTCCTTGATAAACCAATTCTCCTTGAATCTTGATCATCGGTTATCGATCATCAGATAATTATCTTAGCAATCACTTGCAACACATCTATAAGCCGATCAACTCGACTGTTGTCCATCGTACATTAACAATTTTCGTTGGTGACTAAAACACTTGACCAATTTGGCCGACCCGACCATCGGCCATCAACAAATTATCTTGTCCAACTATAACACTTAAATTTTCGACCAAATCTTAGATGAATTTGGACCATCGATATCCCATTCAAAAATGATCTCGGACATTGATCTATCAAAATTCACACAACTATGTCGACACACAATCATCGACCATTGTCCATTAGATATTTCTTTTGGTTGATCGAAACTCTTCACCAAACTCGTTAATCTAACCATTGGTTGTCGGTGATTTCTCATGGCAAATTTAAAACACTTAGAAAATTCAACCAAATCACAGATGAATCTAGGTCATCAATCTATCATTTAAATTGATCTTGACTGTTGGTCTGCTGCAACCTCCCACCTTGACCAAAAATGAATCTAGATCGACAGTCTGTCTCATTTTCCCAAGTATCGAAAATGAATCTCAGTTGTTGATATGCTCAACCTTATAAATGGTCAAAGCCATTAAAAAATATAAATTTACCACAAAGAATCTAGGTTGTTGATCTCAAGATGATACGTGATCTTGGCCATAGATTCACTAAACTCTGCCCAATTTGTACAGTAGCCATTAAAACATGATTTTCGACCTTCCTGGTCGAATTTTAACTTTGCGACTCTCCATATTAACTCCATTAAACCTATTATAGAATTCTTATTCATTAAAACTTGAATCTTGCTCATGAACTTGAGGATTTCTCTCTAATTTTTCATTGTTTTTCCCCAAATTCGCACGGACTGAAATCTATAACAGTGAATTTAACCGATTTTATCTAGTTCTTGTCCCATACGGGTCTAGTTTTTTAACTAGATGCTCTAATAGAATTTTGTAACGTTCCTCAGCCTAGTCGAGGTCCATTAAGTGTGGAAAACTCATAAAAATTAAAATTTTCTATTAGCTAATTTCTTCTAGCTTATTAGCTACGAATTACCACCAAATTTAAATATTGTATGCTACCATTAATTAGTTGTATATACATCATGATAAAGTCACAAATGAATGCAACTAATAATTCATTGCAACATCATATAAATCAATCTTATACACAGAGTTCATGCACACCAATTTAACTCATAAATACAACACATAAAAATGTAAAACACTTATCTTTTAATTAAATTGTGCAACTAGATGCTTGGGACGGACACTCCACCCAACCATAGACTTCTTGTACCAAATCTCAATATAAAGTCACCCCTAATCTGAGGCTAGCAATATACAAAAGAGTGTGGTCTCTCACTATCCACTCACAGCTCATAAAACCCACAACCCACTGGTATTCTCCTACATCTATATCGATTTTCCACCAACTCTCTTCCTCTCAACCTACCCTAATCAAGGAATGTACCCCTTCACTAATATCAGTCCCTCGAATGTCCCATTATTTTATTAGGATCTCTTTGGCACATGTAACTCTAGGAATCTCTCTTTTGGGAACTCAAGAGAACTCACTGCTAGGAAAACTACGAGGGAAAACAACAACAAAGACTTGGTGTTACAGTGAAACTCACATGGGAGTTCACTCTTCAGGCCCGACAACCTGGATCTTTAATATTCACCTCCAAAACACTCAAATAATGCTCCATCATGATTTAGAATTCTCCCTCCATGATTTCTCCATCTCCAAGATCTCTTTCCTCTCTCTACTTGTTTTTCATGCCAAAAACTTGATTGTCTAAAACTATTGTCACTCCCCATACAAATTTCCTCTCTTTGTCTTAATTTCTTCACTCACACACTTCCCCAAGATGATTGTACTCATCCCCCATGCTCCTAATAACTATGGAATATGACTTCTCACACCCACCCTCTTACATGCATTCAATGATTGGCCTTGGGGACACTCAATCAAAAATAGAATTTTAATACATAGTCATAATAGAAATTTAGGAATGTGGGTGGAATTAATATACATGGGTAGTTCCCCCTTGGACCCCTCTCTTAGACATTCTCCTAGACCCTCCCCACTCTTGTGGATTAATTCATCGCCCATCTCTGTCCATGTCCCCTTAGAATTTGGCATCACATTTTATTTATTAAAACATAGAAATGAATTCACATATACATCACTTGGTCATAGCCACACATTATATTTACATTAAACATTAATTAAACTAAATATTATAGCGGGGATGTTACAAGGAATATTCCAAAGTTGAGAGAAGAAAGAATAACCAACAAGAGAGATTGTTAAGCATCTGATTAACATCAAGGTCTGAGCCAACTAATGAATTATACACACCTTAGATCTTTCTTGATCCAGATTATTTTAAGAAAGAAATGAAGATAGAGAAATAACAATGAAATATATAGAGATATTGCAATAAACACTGAGATATAGTAATGCACATTTTTTTATGAATGAGAGAAATGTACAGAAACTGTAAAATTACAGAGTGGCTGACTCGCTAGAATGGTGGCATCTTATCTATGAGAAGGGATGTGATTCCTATGCTCATTTTATGAGGAAAATCTCTCTATGGAAAGCGGTAAACCACAACAAAAGAAAATGACTGCAGAAATCAACTATAATCCTAGGTATGTTATATAATCAAATATGCTAACAAGAGAAGATAAAGAGCCTACCTCGTCCAGACGTTCGATGAAGTCCACCGTTGAGCAATTGACTCAAAGCAATACACCTTCAACTTGTCCTCAAATAAAAAGAAACACAAGCATATGGTGATAATATATAAAGTTAGCACATTCAATAGCATATTCCATAAACATTCATAATTGTTGGAGAAATTTCTATTTTCGGCACACTAGTTCAGTGGGAGTTAACTAACTAGTTATATTTTAGACTTTCTAATTTTATACCATCACTATTATGCATGAATTTTGTCATCACATCTAGATCGCTTGATCATAGCCATATATACATCACTTTGTCATAGCCACACATTATATTTACATTAAACATTAATTAAACTGAATATTATAGTGGGGATGTTACAAGGAATATTCCAAAGTTGAGAGAAGAAAGAATAACCAACAATAGAGATTGTTAAGCATCCTATTAACATCAAGGTCTGAGCCAACTAATGAATTATACACACCTTAGAGCTTTCTTGATCCGGATTATTTTAAGAACAAAATGAAGACAGAGATATAACAATGAAATATATAGAGATATTGCAATAAACATTGAGATACAGTAATGCACATTTTTTTTATTAATGAGAGAAATGTATAGAAACTGTAAAATTACAGAGTGAATGACTCGCTAGAATGGTGGCATCTTATCTATGAGAAGAGATGTGATTCCTATGCTCATTTAAGAGGAAAATATCTCTATGGAAAGGGGTAAACCACAACAGACAAAAATGACTACAGAAATCAACTCTAATCCTAGGTATGTTATATAAATAAATATGCTAACAAGACAAGATAAAGAGCCTACCTTGTCCAAACGTTTGATGAAGTCCACCGCTGAGCAATTGAATCAAATAAATACACCCACAACTTGTCCTCAAAAACCAAGAAACACAATCGTATGGTGATAATATATAAAGTTAGCACATCCAATAGCATATTCCATAAACATTCATAATTGTTGGAGAAATTTCTATTTTCGGCACACTAGTTCAGTGGGAGTTAACTGACTAGTTCTATTTTAGAATTTCTAACTTTATACCATCACTATTATGCATGCATTCTATTATCACATATAGATGTCAAAAGGTCGTAGGATGACCAAGTCCATGGTCTGCGTAGATCTCAACAGTAAGCACAAAGCGTGAGATCATTCAACATGGTCCATGTTGGTGCAATTATATGCATAATACATTACCAAACTTAAATTATCGACTAAGATTCATAATCATTAGAGTTGATGCACTATATGTGCCGATAAAAAATAGGTTCCTATGTCTGATGAGTATAGAATAAAGAAGAAACATTCAATAACAAAATACTTTGTTTCACACCTTTCAAATAACACTCCACACATGCAATTCAAAATCCAGAAAGCAAAATTGATCAATATATGTATACCTCAGAATTCTTGTTCAGGGGATGGATCTGCTCATTATAGGCTCATGAAAGATAGATATGGGCTATGATTCTATCTCCTGGAACAACCATACAATCACTCATTAACATTATGGAAACTTAACTGAGCTAAAAGAACTACTAGGCAGAGTATAAAGACTCCATTGTAAGCGCATGTATGTGAGAGATGGAGATCTGATTTCATTTCATGTAACAACTCAATTCAATAATAACTTGAAAACAACCCCTATCTAATTTTGCACACTTCTTCAAACCAATGACATTCAGAAAATAAATCAATGCAACTTGAGAATTATGAAAAGCTATTTCATTCCTAAACAGGAAACAAAGGTTTTAATGAGATGATCCATTTGATGGCTCATGTAATGTGAATGATGGACTCTCAAACTATTCCTGTACTACCACACTTTACAATCAATTCTAATAGTGAAATAAAAAATGAAATCAAAACAACAAGTATAGGAGATAAAAATCTATACTAATAATTTACAATGAGCTTACCAAGCTGGATCGGTGGGCCCTTGTCGATGCCAACTTAGAATCTTTTGGATCAGTATATGCTAAATTCTAAAACACACACAGGATCATTGAATTCAAACTTCCATTAATCCTCAGCAAGTAAATTTCCAAAAAGAGTCTGCTCAGAAATCCAATTTGCAACATAATAATTCCTCTCCTTGGCTTAGAGCCATAACTCAATTTATATACTTTTTACATTACAAATTTGGCTCTAGAGAATACAATCCATGGACAATCAAATCAAAACCATTTTCCATCAATGGAGGTTGAGTACAACCATTATCTAATCAAGGAAATGCATTTCCCACGAATCTGGGCATGATCCTAGAATCTCTGCAAAATTGGCAATGATTTAGAATGAATTGTTCCCCCTGAGATGAAGGTCCATACGTGTGATATATGGGATTTATGGCTCAATAGTTCACATGAAAACACCTCTCTAGACAAAACCCATGTCTCCAAATTTTTATACTCATCTTTATCTGCCCAGAAATCGAGGTAAAAATCTAGTACCGAACTAGCACAGTTGGTACCGAAATCCTATAGGCAGGGGTTTAATACCGGATGAACACAGTCACAACTAT
Organism: Picea mariana; assembly: GCA_032191745.1. Classification (NCBI taxonomy): domain Eukaryota; kingdom Viridiplantae; phylum Streptophyta; class Pinopsida; order Pinales; family Pinaceae; genus Picea; species Picea mariana. The sequence goes on from JASDQU010817733.1 coordinate 54,999, forward strand.
GAGTACTAGACCAGTAAAATAGTGGTACTGGAACAAGTGCAAGACTAGTTCCGAATGTAATGTTGAGTGTGTCGGTACCAGATGCAATGTTGAGTTGTATTGGTACCGGATGCAATGTTGAGTTGTGATGGTACCGGAATAAACGTTGAGCGGGTAGTACCATAAGAAGTGTTGTGGAGTACTGGAATAGGTGGAGCATTGATACCAGATCAGATAGGGTACTGGATCCAGTGGAGTACCGGATCCAACGGAGTACCAGATCACATTATAGTTGCAGTACCGAATTAGTGAAGTACCGAATGAAGTTTCTTAAGTCAAAGTGATTAGGAACATACATAATCAATCATTTAATTGAATTTAATCAAGAAAACTAAACAAATCATGCCTTAATCATAATCTACCTCTCTATGCACATGGACAAGGTCATCAAGTGGATTTGTGGAGGAAACAGTCAAATATATACACATGTGAGAGGTAAAATTGACTCAGATAGAGGATAATATAGGGTAATAGAGGTGTCAAAATGAAGAATCAATAGTCCATTCTGGTCTTGAAACACAAGCAGGGGTCGGGTTCAATTTTTGATGGTAGAGATCCCAGGAGCATTTCAGATTAACAACTCTCAGGCGATCGGGATTTCCCTTCGGGAATCCAGACTTCTGGATTTTCATCTCCTCCCCTCTCACTTTCACCAGGGGCATTTTCTCATGAAGTCGACAGATTGTTGTCACATGTCCATCCTAATCTAATGGTGGTAGTTTTCTTTGGGACTCTGGAATTCGGGTGTTTCAACATCTTCACACCCGTTTTCATCCAGAATGTTTTCTCCCTGAGTGAACATATCCATGTCGCGTGTCCTCCCCAGATTAACAGTTGTTGTTCACTTTGGAGCCCCAAATATACATGCATACCTACCCTAATCTCTAAAGTGCCAAAGTGCGTGGCAGTCATTAGGTTATATATGTGGCGCTCTCGTCAAACATGACACATGGAATCCATCTGGCGATGACATGTGGCACTCAATCTAGACACATTTGGGCATATCATCTTCTTGTTTCCAAGTGACACATGTCACCTCTCGTTTTATGACATGTCAACACAGTGACGTAAGTCCACCACATCAGATCATCCTCCGAGAAGTGTTCTTGTTCAGTGCCAAAATTAGTACCATCTCCCAGTGTGGTTAAAATGATCCTAAAGTTGGCAGGTGGATAAACTTTAGCGGTGGCGCTAAATTTAGCAGGAGCTCCCAGATCGCAGATCGTGACCAGATAAACGGCCACATTTCATTGTGGGGATGAAACATGCTTGAATGATAAAATTCTTGAGTGGTCCCACAATTGAACCATGGTATAGAGAAAAAGATACGTGGCGGAAGGTGGTGAATTACTGACTCAAAAGTGGTGTGAGTTCAAACCGCTTTCAACAGCCCCGCAATTACATGCTTATAATACATCCAATCCAATAGAAGTGCGCGGTCGTCCCCTATACATTAAGCCTCGTCGTGATCCAAAGAAAAATCAATTAATGAAAAAGGAGTGGTGGTTGAAACCTCGACTCACTCCATAAATAGAAGGTGTGGAGGATCTAGCAATAGAGACAGAACTGTCAACCTGAGGTACCCCTATGGATGGTTTTCCTATAGGCCAATGTTGATCTGAGCTCATGTCTGATAGAAGGATGCATTCACAGTCTAAAAGAAGAAGGAAAATACGAAAGGCTTTAAATGTAGTGGCCAGATCACAATCCTGGTAGTTGTGGACTGATCTGAGTATAAATAGATCAGTTCAAGATTTTGTTAAGGTCATCAACTAGTTGAGAAGAGTTCCCTATTTTGTAATATTTTGATGCATGAGTTGTTCTCTAGTTATGTATCAAACTTGAGACTTTTGCATTAATAGAAGTCAACTTCTCTCATCTCTTTGTAAAAACTGTGCTAAGACACTCGGGCATGGAGGATCTAGTCGAGGGTTGTAGTTCTATTGTAATGTAGGTTTGATTACAGTATTGTTGTGACCAGTTTTAGTCAGCTTCCTTGTTATCCTATTCCCCCTTACATTGAAAGGTTCGTGCATGGAAGACTCTGTTGTAGTTGCATGATAATGTAGGTTTGATTATTATGTTTCCGTGACATATTTCAATGTCTAAAACTTGAGTTCAAGAGTGCTCTTGAGCCTGAGTTTTTCTTCACCAAGTTGCTTGAAAGATGAATGACCATAGAAATATTGTTCACCTATCTCACTAAATCTTCCTTCTTCTCTCACTTAAACTTAATTTACCGACTGAAGTTAATGAGGCCCTCACTTCCCTGTGCATTGCTTGTCCAGTTTCTGTGTTAAAATCTTTTCTGTACTGAGTTTTGTCCATTTGACCTCCACTCATTAAACCAACATCCACCAAACACTCTGATGCATACTGGTCTTATCCTCCTACAATATGAGGGTGACTCTCAGTGCTAACATTAATGGCATCATTGTCGGGGAACGAATTGAAGACATTTCCATGGGATTGAACGACAAAGAAATTATGATTCTGAAGGTGCATCAAAAATCAGTAACTTGAAGATTGCAACTTGCACTTGGTGAATCCATTATTTTAGTTTTTTCTCTGAAAGGCAAACACACAAGGTCTACTCCACATCTTCCTCTAGAAAACACTTGAAGCTGACCCAAAGAAGATTATCAAGAAAGGAAAGATTTCTCAAGAAGGCGTTTAGTTGTTGTTCTAGATTGAAAAGATCCCAGGGAAGAACGACATTGCAGAGATCCAGTTTTAGATGTTGAACTAAAGTTGGACACATTATTTTGACTACTCATCTTTCAACATGGCGAATCCACTGGTTTTAAATGGAAAATATTTTATCTCAGAGGTATGCTTTCTATGATTTTTCAAGGATAGTTGGTTTCCCTAATCCAGATCCTAGTAGAGATTAATGGGAAAGTAGCCTTCCTAAATTTCGAGGAGAAGAGTGGGAGGTACCAGCTGAACATTTTCTGGATTTTCATGATTTTATTCATCAACTTCATATCGTGCATGAATATGTTTAGATTAAGCTTTTCAGGTATTCATTAGAGGGGATTACGCGTGATTGGTGTCGATCTCTTCCCATTGAAGCATCATCTCTTTGAAAAGTTTTCATGCAACTTTCAATTCATTTTGTAAAGATACTTTTTCAGCTAAGTATCTTTATGAAAATTGTTGTGATGAGTTTTCTTTGCTTCATAAAGATTCTTCTAGTCACGAAAACCAGATTTGTGATGAAGCATTTATTGTGGAAGAAAACATTTATATTGAAGATAAAGAGGTGTCGAATGATATTTATTATGTTAACAATAACACAAAAATATATGGCATCATATCAGATGTATTTATTGTTTTAAATGTTCATGAAAATCAACATGTCTCTTTTGAATATTCTGATGATGAAGAGCAAGTGTATTTTGCAGTAAATAGTTCTCTTGACTATGAAGCTGAGATAGATGATAAGCTAGTGAAAAAATCTAGGGAAGATTTCTCTATGTCTTTTCCTAGATTTTCATAATTCAAGGAAGATTTTGTTTGCTTCTCTTATGGAGAAAATGCAGAGGATATTTTTGTTCTTGAAACGGATGTTTTTGGCAGCCCTGTTTATGATGAAGAAGTTGTTTCTAATGTTGACCAAAAAAAACCATTTTCCTAGTGAATATGATGAAGAGAAGAGTTTTTTCATGGCTTCTTTAGAACCTCGTAGCATGGTTCCTGTATATGATGATTATGAATCTGATCCTTGGGAGGGCCAAGAAAGAGAAAAGGAAGAGATAAATGTGCATCTTATCTCATGTCCAACACTTGTAAATGAGCAAACATCACCTGGGATTAGCCAACCTGCATCAATCCTTTATCTACCTATACACTCTGAGAACACTAAACAACAGGTGAGCAATAATGAAGTAAAGGAGGTAATTTCTTACCAGTTTAGTGTGCCTTATTACAAATTTTATAACCCTGTGGAGTTATATATGGATTTGAGTTTTCCAAAAGCATTGGAGCCTGCAAAATATTCATCTTATCATCATTTGGGGGTATGGTTAGTGTTCCAAAACATGTTTTCATTATGTTGTCATACTTTCCTTACCTTTTGTGGATCATTTGCAGTGAAAAGAAGAATTATATTACCAAACAGTTTGGTTGGCTCTGGCAGAAGTTTTCTTTCACCTAACACATTGTAAAAATTAGTTAGCGTAGGTTTGTACATAAATAACCTCCTTCTGTAGCATGTGTTTTTGCTTTATTTTCAAGTAGATAGTGAACATATCAACATGTGGTCCTCAACAAGATGTTTTTGAGCTTGACTCCACAAACCAAAGGCTAAGGAACCGGAACTGCATGTTCTTGGCAGCTCGCAGAGAGCATGCCATCCCCTATGGAGCCAAATGTTATCACATATAGCTATGAAAGGTCACAAGATGACCAAGTTCATGGTCTGCTCAGATATTAGCCGTAAGCAGAAAGTGCAACATCATTCAACATGATCCATTTTGGGCTTGAAACACAAGCAGCAGTCGGGTTCAATTTTCGACAGTGGAGATCCCAGGAGAATTTCAGATCAATGGCTCTTGGGCGATCATGATTTCACTTCGGGAGTTTTATATCCTCCCCTCTCACTTTCACCTAGAGCGTTTTCTTCCAAAGTCCACAGATCGTTGTCACATGTCCATCCTAATCTAACGCTGGTAGTTTTCTTTGAGACTCTGGGATTCGGGAGTTTCAGCCTCCCCACTCTCATTTTCATCCAGAATGTTTTCTCCCAAAGTGAACAGATCCCTGCTGCATATCCTCCCCAGATCGACGGTCATCATTCATTTCAAAGCCCCAACTCTACATGCATACCGCCCCCGTGCTCTGAAGTGCCAAAGTGCGTGGAAATCATCAGTTCATATATGTGGCACTCTCGTCAATCATGACACCTAGAATCCATATGGCAATGACATGTGGCACTCAGTCCAGACACCTTTGGGCATATCATCCACTTGTTTCCAAGTGACATGTGTCACCTCTTTTTTTATGAAACGTCAACAAAGTGACATAAGGCCAACACATTAGATCATCCTCCAGGAAGTGATATTGTTCAGTGCCAAAATTAGCACCATCTCCTAGTGTGGTTTAAATGATCCTAAAGTTGGCAGGCAGATAAATTTTAGTGGTGGCACTAAATTCGGCAGTAGCACCCAAATCGCAGATCGCAACCAGATCAACGACCATGTTTCATTGTGGGGACGCAAAATTATCGAATGATAAAATTCTTGAGAAGTCTTGCAGTTGAAACCATGGTATAGCGAAAAAGCTACGTGGCAGAAGGTGGTGAATTGTGGGCTCAAAACCAGTGTGAGTTCAAACCGCTTTCAACAACCCCACAATTACATGCTTATAAGACTTCCAATTCAAGAGAATCGTGTGCCCCCCCCTAGACATTAAGCCTCGTTGTCATCCCGAGAAAAAATAGTTAATGAAAAAGGAGTGGTCGTTGAAACTTTAACTCACTACATAAATAGAAGGCGTGGAGGATCTGGTTGTAGAGAATGAATTTTCAACCTGAGGTACCCCTATGGACAATTTTCCTGTAGGCCCAAGCTGATTTGAGCTCACTTCTGATAGAAGGATGCATGCACAGTCTCACAGAAGAAGGTGTAGACAAAAGGCTTTGAATGGAGTGGCCATATCACACTCCTGGTAGTTATGGACTGATCTAAGTATAAATAGATCAGTTCAAGATTTTGTTAAGTTCATCAACTAGTTGAACAGAGCTCCCTATTTTGTAATATTTTGATGACTGAGTTGTTCTCTGGTTATGTATCAAACTTGAGAATTTCTCATTAATAGAAGTCAACTTCTATCATCTCTTTGTAAAAACTGTGCTAAAACACTCGAACATGGAGGATCCATTCGAGGGTTGTCATTTTATTGTAATGTAGGTTTGATTACAATATTGTTGTGACCAGTTTTAGTCAGATTCCTTGTTATCTTATTCCCCCTTATGCTGAAATATTCGAGCATGGAGAATCCAGTTGAGTTGTTGTAGTTGCATGATAATGTAGGTTTGATTATTATGCTGTTGTGACATATTTCAGTGTTTGAAAGTTGAGTTCAAGATTTCTCTTGAGCCTGAGTTTTTCTTCACCAAGTTGCTTGAAAGTTGGATGCCCATAGAAATATTTTTCACCTCTCTCACCAAGTCTTCCTTCTTCTCACACTTAAACTCAAATCACTGACTGAAGTT
>JASDQU010817734.1:0-10978 GCA_032191745.1 Picea mariana
TGTCTTAGTTTTCTTTGATGATATCCTCATCCATATAAAAATCTGGACAACCCATCTTGCTCATGTGGATCAAGTTCTCCATCTACTCTCTCAACACCAACTTTTCCTCAAACAATCTAAATGTGCTTTTGGCACCTCAAAAGTTGAGTACTTGGGTCATCTTGTTGGCAAGGCCGGCGTCAGGGTGAATCCTAAAAAGATTAAAGCTATAAAAAAGTGGCATCACCCAAAGACTCTCAAGATCTTGCGGGGATTTCTTAGTTTAACAAGTTATTATCACAAGTTTGTCAAGAATAATGAAAATATTGCGGCACCTCTCACTGCACTGCTTAAATATAATTCTTTCACTTAGACTCCAACAGCTGCTTAGGCTTTTCAAACCTTGAAGATGGCCATGTGCACCACTCTAGTCCTGGCCCTTCCTGATTTCACAAAGACGTTTGACCTAGAATGTGATGCTTCCGGGAAAGGAATTGGCACTTTCCTTATGCAAGAAGGTCGGTCTTTGGCCTTTACCAGCAAACAACTATATGAGAGAAATTTGGGAAAATCAATTTATAAAAATGAGATGTTGGATATTCTGCATGTCATGGATCTATGGTGCCCTTATCTATTGGGGAAATGCTTCCAAATTAAGACAGATCATCAAAGCCTCAAGTATTTTTTGGAACAACGCATTTCCTCCCCTGAGCAATAAAAATGGGTGACTAAGCTCTTTGGATATGATTATGAGATCATTTACAAGAAAGGCAAAGACAATGTGGTTGTTGATGCACTTTCCAGAAAATATGAAGATGAAGGGTCCCTTTTTTCTCTATATTTCATTGTACCAGATTGGCTGCAAGTTGTTTGCCGGGAATGGCTACAAAATCCCAAAAGTTCGCATTTGATACAACAATTGCAGTTCAATTCTCCAATGTCCCCAAGATACTCTTGGCTCAATGATGAGCTTCGATACAAAGGCTGTTTGTATTTAAGTAAACAATCAAAACTTAAATGCACGGTAATTTTTGAGCTTCATGCTACACCCACAGCTGAGCACTCCGGGTTTACTAAAACCTATGACTGCGTCAAACGTTCTTTTTTCTGGGATGGTATGAAACAAGACGTTCATAATTTTGTGGTTGAATGTGATGTTTTTCAATGCAACAAGGGAGAAATAGTCAAATCTCCTGGCACACTACAACTGCTTTCGATTCCACCTTCTATTTGGCAGGATATCTCTATGGATTTTATTATAGGCTTACCTAAATCGGGAAATAAATCAGTCATCATGGTGGTAGTTTATCGTCTTTCCAGGTATGCTCATTTATGTTCCCTTCAACACCCATTTACAACATCCAATGTGGCTCAACTTTTCATGGATTAGGTCTTCAAGCTTCATGGCATGCCTCATTCTATTGTTTCTGATCACGACCCAACTTTCACCAACAATTTTTGGCAAGAATTGTTCAAGCTACAAGGCACCCAATTGCATCTCAACACAAATTATCATCCTCAGACTAATGGTCAAACTAAAGTTGTAAACAAATGTTTGGAAACATAATTGAGGTGTTTTGCATCAGAAAGGAAGAATCAATGGGCTCAATGGTTACCACTAGTTGAATGGTGGTACAACACTTCATAGCATACAACTACCCGTGTGACTCCTTTTGAAGGGATATATGGACAAAATCCACCTTCAGTTCTCTCATATTTTCCAAGTGTCTCGACGGTCTAGGCGGTTGACCAAACACTTATAGTTTTAGAGGCTATTCTCCATACCCTCAAAGAGAATTTGGTCATGGCCCGGAATCGCATGAAGCAATAAGCAGATCAAGGTCGCTCTGAACGTCAATTGGCAGAAGGGGATCGTGTTTTTCTTCGACTACAACCTTACAAGCAAAATTCCCTGAAGGCTGACCATTGTAAAAAATTGGCACCCAAATTTTGTGGTCCTTATACCGTTCTCAAGTGTGTGGGACAGGTGGCCTATCAGTTAGCTTTGCCCATCCATTCTAAGCTCCATCCTGTTTTTCATGTTTCTTGCTTAAAGAAGGTGATTGGAACTAAGTGCCAAAATCAAACCACCCTTCCTGAGTTGGACGAAGAAGGCTCCATTTGGATACAACCACAAGCAGTTTTGGACCAGCGTGAGCGTTGTCTGTGTCAATGAACCATCAAGGAAGTGTTAGTCCAGTGGAAAGATACAACTTCAGCATATGCCACTTGGGAACCACCTACCATTCTACAATAATTTCCCCATTACAAGCCTTGAGGAAAAGGTTGTTTTTAAGGGGGAGGGCATGTTAGGGACCTAACCCCTCACGTAGGTAGAATACTATATTTCCATGTAATAAAGGTCAATATTAATAAGGCCTAGCAATAAGGAAGAACAAGTCCAATGTAAGAAGACCTAATAGAAGCTTTCGCTTCTAGAAGGATCTTCCTCTGGATGGTTCTTTTGATAGACATATTTAGTATAAATAGGAGTCGAGGGTATGAGAACTCTTTTCTTGGATATTATTGTAATAGAGGTATACTCTGTTGAAGGTTTCCCCCTCAAAGAGGCAAGTGAACATTTCTCTCAGTAATCAAAGTGTTATTTCTGGTGTTATTCTAGTATCGTTTTGGTATTATTGTGGTGTTTTTTTGGTTATATTGTTGTTCATCTACCATTTCTAGCTATTTATTTATGTTCTGCATAAATTTTTATATTTGGAATATTACAGAATATTTCATGCATATCCACTTCTACAGTTACCCATTCTCGATAAGGTTGGTGGTGCACATCCCACCATCATGCAGGAATCCCTATCAATACTTAGTCAATTGCGTGAGGCCTTTGGCACTCAGGAATGCATTGTAGCCATGCAATTAATGTATCCACTGGCTCCGACCCATCATACCGAAAAGAGCCAAATTCTTCCATGCACTCTTATGTAGCGATATGTGCACACCTCCTCGTTGAGACTTCATATAGCTTATTATGCCACCTCTTCATGGCATCCTCAGAATCCATGTCATAAGACTTGACACTTCTCCATCTTAATTCACCATCTACAATGCGTTTGATGTAGTCCTCCCTGCACCCCGTGATTTTATAAATATTTTCAATGACCGAGCTCCACGCATCCTCATCCACGTGCTCATTGTATCATTCTCCCTCATATGGAACTAGTGGCACGACCATGCATAGGGTGTTAGTTTCAAAGGACATCCACCTCTTCTTCAAATTTAACATCGCATTATTGTCAAATGCCCAGTCAATCCCCAATAATGTAGGATGTGGATCAAACACATTCATTATCTCGATGACTTCAAAGTCGACCTTTTTTTTCACTCCTTCAATGTTTACTTCTAGTTGCTCCAACCGACCTATGGGGTAGATCTTGTATTGATTGGTCAATCAGAGCTGTATAGGTGACTAGACCAACTTAGTCTTACCCATCACTTCCCAAGATTTCTTGGGAAAAATGTTCTCATCAGATTCCAGATCCAACATGACTCCATCCATGTCGTACCCACCAAGCTTTGTTGTCATCTTGAATTCTTGACTAGTGCAATTTTTCTTGCTAACCTGACACACATCCATTTCTAGCAGCATAGCAGATATGGTGGTATCCTTTCCTTGTTCTTTCATGAAAGTATCTAACATCTCGGTCAACTTACTCGTTGCTTCTAAATATTTAATAAATTGCAAACAATAGTGTAAGAAGGTGTTAACTTGATCTTCAGCCTCTGTCATGTGATAGGTCGCACAAGGCTTATGTGTGCATTGTGCATTGCAACTCCTCCTAGCGCTAGTTTTCATATGTTTTTTGCTTAGCACGTCATAACATATTCTATCTGTGTGCTTCCTTTATAGATATTTGGGTCACACGATGTATTTTGTTGCGCATGTGAGCCTCCTCCAAATAAATTTGCATCGCATGCTGCAATTCCTCGCATGAGAGAGCTTCATCCAGTGACCTTTCTGTCACCCAATACACCCCTTCATGGATCCAATCCTCTTCTGGTGACCTTAGTGTCTCCCTATACACTTCCTCCTAGATTTGTGCCTCTTCAAGAGACCTTTGATTCACGTGTTGTAGCTCCTAGCACTCTCTTTCCTCTTTGAGTGCTCTCTGTGCATCGTGTAGAAACTTCTTATGTTGAGAAACATCAAACTTTGGAGGGGGTTGGGGTGCCTTCCTAATATTTCCATCTAGTTTTTTACCTGAGCCTTCCCCAAGCTTGAATTCTTCCCATGTCTTCACCCCTCCGCGGGTTACTACCAGGACGTCATCCTCCTCATTCTTCTTCTTGTTTTTGTGTGGCTCGACATGCACCATGTTACAGTTGGCCTTCTTGTCCTCCCACTTCTTCAGTAAGTTGGTACAATCCTTGGTTACATGTTTAGGACTATAAAAATAGGCACAGAGCATGCACAACTTGGTGAAAAATCACAAGACATGAACAATCTCATCGCAATTAAACCATGTGGGGGGTCTACCTCCTCCTCTACCATATCTGCGACCGTGAATGTGGCCATATCCACCTCGAGGTCCTCCTTGGTATCTGCCTTTGTTTGCACCATTGTTCTCACCACCCTTTTTCTCCTCATGTACCTAGAATGCATCACAGATGTTATCTTTCATTAACTGGAGGGAGCGACAACTTTTGACATTATGACCGACAGATTTATAGAACTCACAAAATGGGGTATGAGTTGTTGTATGGTATTTCTGCAATGCGGGACAACAGGGTGGCCCATGGCCCCACTGTCTGCATATTTTATACCATTTTTACTATCCATATGGAAATGGACTTGGCGTGCCTATCACTACATGATTTGGAAGGACAGGACACTCAAAACGACATGTAGTACACTATACGTGCTCGCACATGAATTTAGTCTTGGTCATATCTTGTAGTTGTATCATTAGGTTGGCCAGTTGTGACTGAACCTGCGCCAACTCAGCCGATGTATCTATGCCTCCAGGTGTATCTTCCAAGCACATCATGATCTTGACTGCCTCTTCCTGAGTCATCACCTTTTGTTGGGTGAGTGGGACTTGGATATGGGGGAGTAACCCCGCAATGAACCATTCTCCATGCTACATGTCCTGGATTTGGAATGCCTTCCTATACAACAAGATTTTAAATTGTTGGTCATACTCCCATACAGTTTCTCCTTCCTTCGGTTTGATCTCCTTGATTTCTGTAATGCATTGGGATTCTGAATTAGGCTTATGAAACTCCCTAAGTATATACTGCTTAATCTCGACCATGGACCTTGCTTGTCCTTCTAGCACAATAGATTTGTATTTCATGTACCACTTCATGTCTCTATCCCTAAACATGGTCTCTAGTTGCATGATCTTGGTTGTGTCATCTGTAATGCTCTTTATAGACCATATTTCTTCACAGGTAAACTAGTATTGTTATGCATTGTCCTTAGTCATTCTATGGAACATGGGAAATATCAGTGTACTGTATTGATTCATCATCTTCAAACTTGAGCTATTTCCTCTTTGTTGATTGTTATTGGCTGGAATTTTCCACACCACTATTGCTTGGGGTAAAGTATTGTTGACTTCACTTTCTTCTTCCCTTGTCTCATCACTTCTCTCTTCTTCTTCTCTTTCTTCGACTCGAATATCTTCACTATCTGTTGTGTTTTATTCTTGATTAAAAATGCACAGGGGGGGTGGTACAAAGGGGGTAAGTCCATCTTCTTATGAAACTTCTCACGAGGTGACCCAAAGAGATATCTACTTGCAGTCGCACAAGACCATCCACTACTGCCAATTCCTCTCCCCCACCACTAGGGGAGCCTCCATCTTCCTCTTTTTTTGGCACACCAACATTCTACGCTCTACTTTCCTATCCTAACTACACACCACAAATGTGTGCTATTTCTTATAGGCTGATCCATGTACCACAAATCTGTGCTTCATCTCCCGGTCCAATCCACACACTGCCACTCCAGACACAATCACCTTCTCCAAACAACACAATGCCACTTCGTGCACCATCCTCTCTTTTTATCAACACACCATTGCTCTACACTTCTTCTTATTCTAAGGTTGTGACACTCTACAATATCCAAATAGAGCATACTTCGTCACCTAAGTCTGTACTAGTATCACTACTGGTATCCCTAACGGACACTATCTCTTCTATGCCACGCCTATTCGCATGTCTATCCTTGTCTATGCTCCACTTTGGCACAACATCCACTCTCGCACTACCACTTGGTGCAGTTTTTTTTCTCTTCATCTTGGACCCGACCCCTTGTCATGTGCTCCTGGTTAATTCTTTTCCACCTTTCTCTCCCACCCTTCATCTTATCTCAACTCTTCTTGTGTAGCTCTCGATTCTTTTTCTCCTTTTCTCTTCTGGTTCCATTCCATACCTCACCTCATCTCAACAACTTATTGGATTCTCCTTAATGGATCCATCTTCTGGCTCCTTTCCTCCCACCTTTTCCAAAGCGCCCCCCATTGCTAGGGGTTTTACTTGGCCATTCTATCGAGCTCCATGCACATCATTCTTCTCTCTACGAATAACATCTTGATCCAAAGTGGAATTTCTCTAGAATTCACTTTCTTGGACCTTCTTCAAACTTTCCTTCAACCTCGCTAAAAGAATCGTTATATTCTACAACAAACTCAATAATGCATCCTTCCTTCACTCAAGCAAACTAAAAGTCAATAGCCTAAGTCCACTTGTTATATATCACCTTCAAGCTATCAAGCTTGGCTTGATCCCAAATTATTGGCTCCAATGACAACATAGTCGAATTGATTGCAACTTAGTGTTTCAACCATTTATGTAATAGACAAGGAAATTTCACAAAGAAGAGCTCATGCATATCCAAGTAAAGATATATGTCTTCCCATTCCTTCACATTCACCCTCAATCCTTGTGTCTCTCGCAGGGAAAAATTGTCTTCTTTCTCTTCTATCCATTATTGAATCTCCTCCTTAGAAGGATGCCAACTTATTTTTCTTTTCCTTCATTGATCTCGACAAGACTTCATGTCTTGGAAATGGAACCATTTGTTGGGTGATTTTGGTCCATGCTTTTGCACATCCTATCCTTCTTAACGCTGAGGAGTTTTAGACCCAGGGTTCGTCCAGAGTTGTCTAACAAAAAACCCAAAGGATCGGCATATCAATCCTCGACCAAGGATAAGGAAGGTCTCACCTAAGATAAAAAGAGGATCACAGAGACCATAAGGTCTTGTGGCATGGATGAAGGCTTAAGCACATGGAAATTCACCTCAATTGGCATCCATGTAACTCATGTCTAATAAATTATTAGGACTAAGAATTAAAACTATATACACACATATTCAACTCATACATAACATACACATACTGGATCAGAACTATCATATCTTTATTACTAGAAGCACTCCATCACATCATAGATATACATTTTGCAGGAAAAATATGTATGACAACCATAAAAAATCATATCTTTGTTATATGAAACCTTAGAATTACAACATGCTACACAATGTGCCTTTGCTCAAAACTCAGACATAGAATATACAGAGAACTATATTCAAAGCATCACAACAATACAATAGGCTTAGATTGAGCTCGATACTGATGTCTAAGACAAATAAAAACTCTCACTATATTTCTGATGCTCGGGCTTCCTTTTATATCTTTCTTTGTTCTAGAGCATTATCTCTTTCTACTATGCTCCACTCATTTGTCTGATAAAAATTCCTTACACACTTCTGGTGCCAACACTCCACATAGACTTTCTGCATCAAGGGTAATATTAACTACATGGCCAAATCATTCTCTAGCCATCCCATGTCTTTGTATACTGTTGGAAGTAATCATTTGGGGATATTTCCCGATGATTCCTTTCTTGATTTTGGCGGGCATCTTCTTGTTTTTTGATGCAAGTGACAAAACTTGGACTGACACAAACTTGGTAGCCTTTAAACCTAGCGCTCAACTGAAAAAAAACTCAGTCCAAAGTGCACTCTATGTCATTCTTCACGTAATTCCTTAGGCATGCACAAAATTATGGAATGAGTGAAAAAAATTCCATTTGTGCACATGCCCAAAACTAAACCCAAAACTTTGGTTGCCAACAAAGTGCACTTTATACACATTGCAGGGAAAGCGTGTTCATGCATTGGTACACGATAATGACAACCTATGTGAGTTGTGGCATAGGAGGTTGTGACACATACACTACAGAGCATTGGCGATTCTGAGGGGGATTGTTACTTGTCTTCCAGAGTTCAATATTGACCATCAGGGAGTGTACAGAGGGTGTGCACTTGGAAAGAATTCCAAGGCTACTTTTTTGAGCAACGAGAGTAGGCCCAAGGGGATATTGGATCTTATCTATTTAGATGTGAGTGGACCGATGTCAGTGGCATCAATACAATGATATTCATACTATGTGATGTTTATTGAGGACTATTCCAGGAAAACCAGGATCTTGTTTATGAATACCAAGGCTGAGGTCTTCAGTTGGTTTCAAGAGTTTAGGCCTTAGGTGGAGATCTAGATAGCGAAGAAGATCAAGGTCTTGAGGTCGAATAATGGGGGAGAGTACACCTCCAATGAATTCAAGTATTACTACAAGGAGGTAGGGATCAAGATGGAGCTGACAATCTCATACAACCCTCAACAAAATGGGGTTGAAGATAGAAAGAATCGGTCCATAATCAATTCTTCTAGAGCTATGATACATGACCAAGAGTTACCTATGTTTCTTTGGGAAAAGGCATGTAACACAATAGTATATGTTCAGAGCAAGATTCCTCACAGGATATTGGGGGACAAGACTCTGGAGGAGGATTTCTCAAGAGTGAAGCCAAGATTGGTCATTTGAGGATCTTTGGTTGTCCAGTCTACATCCATGTGCCTGTGGAGAAGAGGACAAAGTTGGAGCCTTCAGGACATAAGGGTATATTTTTGGGGTACAAGGAAACCTCAAAGTCTTATAGGATCTTCTTACCAACATAGAGAAATACATTTGAGAGAAGAGATATTAATTTCGAGGAGAACTTGGAATCTAGGAGATATTAGGAGTCATTGGCAGTGACAAAGGACAAAGAGCAACAGGCTCTGAAGGATGAGCAACAATAAAAAATTCATACTTCAGGTAGGGAGGAGTTAGCCTCTTCTAGTCCTATCAGGAAACACATGTGGCTATTACAGACATTGAAGGATGTTGGTGAGGCTCCTAGGAGTGCATTCAGAGAGTGCAGGCCTCTGAGGAAGTTTTTGAACTATATGACGCTTATGAGTAGCATCATTGATGTTGAGCCTTCTAGTTTTCAAGAAGCAACATATCAATAGGTATGGCGGGATGTTGTGGTAGAGGAGTACACCTCTATTATGAGGAATGATGTTTGGGACATAGTTTCAATATTGGAGGGGAAGTCAGTTGTGAGTTTCGGGTAGCTCAACAAGATCAAAAATGTTGCAGATGGTAGCATTGAGAAGTTCAAATTGAGGTTTGTGGTGAGAGGGTTCTCCTAGAACGAAGGAGTGTGTTATAGCCTTAATTTATACCCTATACGCCATAAGGGAATTCATGACATGAAACAAGCCTAAACACATGTTTTTCCTAATGTTTATCCCCTTTTTGGAGGTCCTCGCGGGTCTAAGAGGGTTCAACATGAAATGACCCTTGCACATTGGAAGTAGTGCAACATATGATGATCTGTAAAACTTCTAGACTCCACTAGAGACTCAAATAATATGAGTTCCTAGGCCCTTGCCACAAAGGTTTAACCCCTTTTTGGAGGTCCTTGCGAGTCTAAGAGGGTTCAACACACGATGACCCTCGCACAATGGAAATAGTGCAACATGCGATGATCTGTAAAACTTCTAGATCTGTGGAAATTATATCATCAACATTCTTGTATCATCTCATGAACTCCCTTATGGTATGTAGGGTGGAAATTAAGACTATAAAAAAGTGGAATCTAATGAGACATTTGCTCCAGTTTCTAGGTATGCTTCTATTCGAGTTGTTATTTCTATTTCTTCAATTATGAGGTGGAGGATACATAAGATGGATGTGAAAAATAATTTCCTCACCAGGATCATTGAGGAGGAAGTATACATAGAGCAACCTGAAGGATTTGAGTTACATGGGAGGGAGTCTCATGTGTGTAGGCTAAAAAAATCCTTGTACGGACTCAAACAAGCACCCAGGGCGTGGTATTCTAGGATTGAAGAATACTTGCAAAGTATAGACTTTACCAATAGCAAGGCAAATCCTAAATTGTACTTCATACTTGTTGGGGAAGATCCACTCATCTTGGTTTTATGTGTAGATGATATGTTTCTCACAGGTGCAGAGAATCTTATTGCAGGGTGCAAAGAAAATTTAACTAGTGAGTTCGAGATGAAGGACATTGTATTGATGCATTATTTCTTGGGATTAGAGGTATGGTAGGAATTGGGTGAGATCTTCCTTGATCAAGGGAAGTATGGAGTAGAGATATTGAGGATATTCAGGATGGAGGAATGTAGATCGATGGCTACACATATGGTTACCAATATGAAGAAGGTGATCACTTCAGATTTAGAGTTGGTGGATCCCAAGATATATAGGTATATGATAAGGTCCTTGATGTATTTGGTCAACACTAGGCCAGATATATGTTTTGTTGTTAACACATTGATTCAATTCATGGTGGAGCCAAGGCAGGTGCATTGGATAGCAAAGAAGCATGTTCTTAGGTACTTGATAGGTACAATGGAGTATGGATTGAGGTGTCTTTGAGGAGATGGAGTGGAGTTGCAGGGATACTTAGACTCAGATTGGGCAGGGAGTGCAATAGAAAAAAAGAGCACCTTGGGGTGTTGCTTGAGCTTGGGATCAACAATGATTGCTTGGTTCAGAAGGAAACAAACTTATGTAGCACTTAGTTGAGAAAATGCAGAGTATATGGCAATGAGTATGGATAGCTATGAAGCCATTTGGATTCGCAAATTTCTTATAGGTTTATTTGATCAAG
>JASDQU010817735.1:5788-26897 GCA_032191745.1 Picea mariana
ATACTAATATGATTTCTGTAGTATAATGGTTGCTAATACATGATGAGTAGCATTCATATTGTATGGTTGAGAAGCATGAGTAGGTTGTTGGAGAGCTTGGATGTGTTGTGATTGATTATGGGTCAGTTTGGACAGTGAAAGACATAAGAGAATGTGATTGAAGGTTTTAGAGGATGTGAGTTGATCTTGAAGAGAAAACCCTAAGTAACTTAGATGTGATACAAAGGTTGTAGTATAGACTCGCCACATACATACACGAGCTGTACTACTGGTAGGGTGCATACATACGTGTGTTTCACTACCGATAGGTCACGTACCTGTTGAAAGATTGATATTTGTTGATGATTGTTGCCTCATATCAGTTGGTGCTGAGGGTGTAAGCTAAGTCTTTCATTATAGAGTTGGTTCCCTTGTAGAGTTGTACTCTATTCATTTTTTTTTGATAAACCCAAGGATTGTAGTCCGTAATAAAAAGAAGATTGTACATACATCTTGTGTTCTTTGTGTTCCTTGTGGTGATGATTTGTTGATGATATGTTGCTGATGTATGTTCGCATTTAACTGGTTATAAATGAGAACAATAAGCAATGAGTAAATAGTGATTGCTAACTAATGAGTTTTGTGAAAGGAAATCTTTGGGAAAAATATCCCTACACTATTCACCCCCCCCTCTCAGTGTAGTTAGTGTGTCCAACAACCATATACTAAATACATATACAAATATAACCATCAAAATTTCTCTATCAATACATCACATTATCCATAACAATATACCATAAATCCTTACATCAAACCATGTGCCATAACCTCACTTTTATGTAGTGTCAAGGATGTATCATTCATAACCCAATCTTATACCAAGACCACTAACAAGTGTCCCTCATAATGCACCACAAGATATGCCAATAAATCAAACTAAGTGCAATAACAATATACTTCAATAGATACGCCTCAAAACCATTCTACAATAAGACCTAAACTTGCAAGAGGGAATCCAACAGATTTACAAGGAAAACCCTAAACTAGATTGATAAGTTCAATACTACACATATGAAAACCATACCTTTTTTCTTCTTGTAGCGTTTTGTTGCCGTGAATATGCTGCCCGATTTTTCTACTACGTTTTTTCTACCGTGATTTTTCTACTGCACTTTTTCTACAAAGTTTTTCTTGCCACTATTTTTCTTCCATAGTTTTCCTACCACGATTTTCCTGACACACTTTTTCAGTCGCACTTTTTATGCCACACTTTTATTTATCAATAATACCTTCCCAAATAACCTTTCACAAAATAGATATTCAATGATATTCAATAGGTGCTAATAGGAGACCCTTTCTCTCTTATTTATACTCTCCAAGTAGCTTCCTCTAGAAGTATCAAATTTTTTCCACTTAACCACTTTGTCCACTTAACTTAACCACTTTCCAGAAATAGCATGTTATCCTCTCTTAGTTGCAACTAACTTTATTATTTAATTAATTTCTTTTGCAACGACTTTGAATTATCCATAAATAGTAAACTCACCACTTCTTGTTGCAACCACTTTATTATTTAAATAATTTCTCTTTGCAACCACTTTGATTACTTTATTGTTTAAATAATTTATCTTTACTCACAACTTATTGTTGCAACTAACTTTTATGTAATTAGTCAATTCATAAATTCTTTGCCCTTAACTAACTTCTTGTTGAAACCACTTCATTATTAAATTTATTTCTTGGTAAACCACTTTGACTACTCAATCTTTTTATTACAACTACTTTACCATAATTACCAAACTCACAAATTCTTGTTGCAACTAATTTATTTTTAATTATTTTCTTAATGCAACAACTATACCCATGATTAACTCCTAGTTACCATCATTTTGAGTAGTACACTTCTTCTAGAAGCTTCTAGAATAATTGACTTTTTTTACCTTCTAGGGGCTTCCAGATAACTCATGAGGGTTATCCAACTTCATATGGCCATAAATCTCTAACTGTGAGGATTTATGTGACATTCCACATATTACCAGAAATGGCATGACATATACTATCCATTTAGAATAGTCTTACTTGCATATACATTGATATTCATTACATTATTGCTCAACCAAACTTGGGTTTCTTACCAATACCTTTAGAGATACCAGACATACTTAAGGGTTGACATCAATCTCTAAGGGTTGATATCAATCTACAATATCATTCTCCAAAGATTGACATGAATGACAACCAACAATTCAAACTAATTGTCCATCAATCTAAACCAACTGTATGCTAGTATATAATTTTCATGTTATATCATCCAGAGAAGTATGAGTGTGTTTTATAGGGAATGTACAACAAACCTTGTCCAAGCAGTGAAATTGGATTCAATACATTCATAGGAACAAGCATTTGAGGCTCGAGGTTCTAGGTCTGATTGATCAAATTGGTAAGTTTGAAATTGCACATAACAAGTTATATAGTTGCTACATTACAAGTAAACTCTACAATTGTGACAACAATATTTGAAAGTTTCTATCACTGTTAGGTATACTTGGTTGCAAGAAATTTTTAAATAGATGCTTATTACACTTGTGTGCAAAATGAGCTAACGTCTCCTCTAGGAGATATATTTTTTTTCTCCCGAGTAGGTCACCTTGGTAATTCTATGATGTCTACCATCCTTGTTACCATAGATGTGTTATTATTAAAATGATATTTGAAATACTTTTTCTCTTTTTGTTCTTGTTCCAGGTAGGTCACAGGAGATAGGTCTGAGAAGGAGCTACAATGCCAGCTGCAAATATGGAGCAGATGACTCCACCAAGTGGTGAGGCATGTGATCTCACCAGGTACCAATTCTAAAGGGAGTGTGGAAATAAAAATGTTTTTTTGGACATCATTCACTTAGATATAATAAGATAAATATGATAATATATGATAATGGAGGAGAATACCACTCTAAGGAGCTTGTTTCCTTTTTGTAAAGTAGTCGGGATTAGGAGGTACCTAATTTTCCCACATAATCCTCAACATAATTATGTGGCAGAAAGAAAGAACCAATCCATTGAATAATCCATTAAGAAAATGATGAATGACCAAACTCTATCCATGTTTCTATGGGGAGAAGAAGTTATGACACCCGTATATGCTCATAATAGAAGAACATGACTCTAGAAGAAGACTTCTATGGAAAAAATCCAAGTGTTGAACACTTGAGGATATTTGGTTGTCCTGTCTATATCCACGTTCTCAAGGACAAAAGGAATATGTTGGAACCTTTAGGAAAGAAGTTCATATTCCTTGGATATAATAATACATCAAAAGCTTACATAACCTATGTCCCAGGTAAAATGAAGCTTGAAATTAGAAGGGATTTGACTTTTGATGAGAAATTTTCCTTTAGGAAATCCATAGAAGATTCCATGGATTCCAATGATCAAGAAGAACATGAAGGTTCCAAGGAAGAAACTACTTGTTCTCTAGGACATCCTAATGAAGCTCCAGAACAACCACTTGAATCTATGAAACTAATTATCGTACCTCAGACCATAAAGAAGAAAAAATACATAAATATCTTAGTGGGACCTTTAGGGAGACCAAGAGGCCCAAAAATATTCTCTAGTTATGCGACACTCATGACAAGTCTTGTCAATGCATAACCTTCCACCTTTGAAGAAGAAATTAAGAAGAAAGAATGGAAGGAAGATATGATGGAAGAATATCAATCCATAATGAAAAATGATGTATGGGAAATTGTGTCTATACCTGAAGGAAAGTCTGTAGTTACTTCAAAATGGGTTTACAAGATAAAGCATGAAATAGATGGGAGTATTGATAAATACAATGAAATATTCGTGGCTAGAGGGTTCTCCCAATAGGAGGGAGAAGACTATCATGAGACATTTTCTCCAATTACCAGATAAACCTCTATTAGATCCATCCAAAACTTTAATAAAAGGCCGTGAATGATGTACTTGTTATCCTACTACTATATGTTCATGATTTGACAGGTGAAAAGCCTCTCATTATTCACTGTAAGAGGGAGATAGCCTTTGAATTCGATATGAAGCATCTTCGTCTCATGCATTATTATCTTGGAATATAATTATGGAAGAAGCGTGGTGAAATATTCCTAGGGAAATGAAATTACATTGTAAATATCCTTTAGAAGTTTGGGATGATGGATTGCAAATCCATGGAAACTCCCATGGTGACAGATTTGAAACATTTGAGAGACTTTGATTCTGATCTAGTAGATTCATCCCTGTACCAATGATTGATTGATTGGATCATTGATATACCAGGATCTATGTTTAATTGTTTGTGAACATGTTGAGCCAATTCCAGCTGGAACCTAGACATCACCAATGATTGAAAAGCACATTTTTAGATATCTTCATGGGATGATAAATTATGGTTTGAGATATGTCTCAAATATCGACATACAACTGCATGGATTTACTGCTTTAGATTGGGTAGGGAGTGGATATAACATAAATAATACTTATGGTATATGTTTCAGTTTGGGATCTACTATGATATCATATGATAGTAGGAAAAAAAATTGTGTTGCACTCAATACTGAAACAACAAAGTATATTGAAGCTTGTGATTCTTGTACATAAGCAATATGGTTCTCTAAGCTAGTTTCTGGACTATTTGATTAGGTGTTGGATTCAACTGTGATATATTGTGATAATTAGAGTTGTGTGAAGATTTTATAAAAGAATGTGTTCCATGATAGTTCGAAGAAAATTGAGATCAGGTACTATTTTATCTGTGATAAATTCGAGAAGGGAGAAGTGATTCTCCATTCCATATCCATCGATGAGAAGACAATTGATATTTTGATGAAGTCTCTATCCAAGCTAAATATTGCAAAATAAGCTAAGATTCGTGGAGATTTCTCCCTTGGTTGAAAGGGAGGATATGAATTGCTCAGCTGGAAGGGAGTGATGATATATGGCATCATGGTTAGTCAATTTGATGGTGGACATACATTCCCCCTATGGAGAATGGTCTAGATTGATAGATATTTTATTTTTATCATGCTAGTACATCTTAGATATGTTGCTTCAACATCATGCTACTATAGCGTACATATCATACATATGTCTTGATATGCACCATGCTAGTACAAATTAGAGATGTTGCATTCACATCATGCTAGTAAAACTTAGAGATGATGCATATGTCTGAGTTGCATCATGCTAGTACAACTTAGATATGATGCAGTAGCATCATGCTAGTATAACTTAGAGATGATTCATATGACTCACATCATGCCAGTACAACTTAGAGATGGTGCATTGACACCATGATAATATGGCTTAGAGATAATGCAGATACATTGGTCCACATCATGCTAGTACAAATTAGATATGATGCATTCACATCATGCTAGTATGACTTAGAGATGATGTAGATGATACTATACATCATGCCAGTACAATGTAGATATGATGAATTCACATCATGATAGTATGACTTAGATATGATACAATGGAGGTAATTGTCCTTGTAGCTCATTGTGGGGCATTCAACATTTGTTGGGAAAATCATTCTTCTAGGACGTATGTCTAGATTAGAGGAATGGTCCTTGTATCACTATGTTGAGTGAGTGACTTATGGGAGACACTATGTTGAGAGAGATGAGTCCAATACATGATTTATTCAACACAATGCATGAATACTTAGATAGCGTATGGCTTGGAGAGATGATGTTGAATATGATATGATTTGATTCCAGGAGACTGTTGTATTGCATGGTGATATCTTGATGATTGTAGTGGAAGCTGTGTGTCTCTAAAAAATAGCTATGTACTATTGTGGTGGATGTGTTCCACTGGTAGTGAATGTGTGTCACTATATAGTAGTTATGCGCTACTAAGAGTGGTTGTGTACCAATTGATAGAAGTTGTGTACTACTATGGATTGACACTACTATGATCTATTGGATGTAATTGTAGTAACTATGTACTTCTACCCAATTTTCATGGAGACTACCAGTAGTGTTGAAAGTGTTTCCTAGGTTGGTGTATCAATCAATAGTGTTGGAGGTGATTTCTAGGTAGATGGATGGTGATGATGATGCTCGTGACTTGATCTGTGTGATCCTGAGATAACATTTGTGGCTATGATGATGCTTGTGACTTGATATTTGTGATCATGAGATAGCATGTGTGGCTATGATCATTCTACCTATAGAATGCTCTGCAATACCAAATGATCCTTACCCATACCATGGGAAATGGATGGATGTGTTTGAGACCATCAAATTTAATACCTTCATAGATAGGAGGGACTGTTGATATTATGATAGCTGAGGAAGGTATTAAACACCATGTGTAACATTTTTCTAGAATAGAATTTTTTGGAAGCAAGATAAACCCTAAATATATGTGTTGAAACCCTAGAAGAAAAGTCAGCTCAATAAAATAATTAATATTAAAGTATTAGCTTATATAAGGACAAGTCATCCCAAACAAATTACAAGAACCACTATAAATAGAGGGTGCTTGAGCTAATTTGTACTCACTCACTTCACTCACTCTCTCATTCAAGTCTAGCGCTAGTTTGGAGTTGCAGCTTCAATTTTTGAAGGTACATCTTCTGGGCCAATTTCCTAAACAAATGAGTTATGGTCTTTTTCACCAACTTGAACTTCATAAAACCAAGGATAAAACCATGTTCTAATACAAATGGAACTAATTTTAATTAAAGTCACACAAAGCTTGTGTTTCTATCATGAAACCTAGGACTATGAATAAATGCCTCTTCCTTAGGTGGTTTACCACTTGCGAAAAGTGGTGTTCACTTAACTCATAGTGGAAGGTAGGAAGATGTTTCCAAAATAATGTTGAAGGGAGCCTCTATGCCTTAGAAGGCTAGGTATTAACTTCTAAAATTTTGTGTGTGTGAGGTTGCTCGATCATTGTCTGATCATATTAAAGATGACCGATCATATCTCCTCCACTTAACTCCTTTGGTTGATCAAATCGATGGACGAGATATAAATGGACTATTATCTGATGATCTAGATAAAAGATTGATTTCTATAGCATGAAAATTACAATCCAGTTTAGATATTAAATGGATATATTATGCTAAAGTGATCAATGATCAATGGAATAGCTGACAAGTATTTTGAACATTCCACTGAGCTCCAATGTGATTTAATCTAATGGATTTAATCACAATAGTTCTGATCCAACGGTCTTGTCATCACTTCATGCAAGATTTAAATTTGATTGTGTCTATTGTGATAACAATCGAAGAATACCAAGTGATAGAGAGACCCCATTTCCATTTGAGAGAGAGGAATATTAATCAGCCTTATTGACAAACTTTTCAGAGAAATAATGAGGCAAATATCACCAAATAACAATATTTAAAGAACATCCATTGAACCTGATATTACATTCACACCAGAGAAGCCATACATAACCAAAATGTCTCAAGAATCTTTCCTAGTTACATATTCTCCTCTAAGATGTCACATACTCGATCTAACAGTACACCATTACTATCACAATCATATAATGGGTGAAATCATGAAGATGAGTGTCTATTTTGCTTGTTTTATGAGAAAAAAAACTATATTTTCACAATTTCTTCAACTTCCAGCATACAAAATTATTATTTTTTATTTAGAATTTCACTTTACATTAATAACAAAACTTGTGAAGAATTTTGTTATCTTTCCAATGACTATTTTTCAATTTTTTTTAATCAAGATTTGATATGTCAATTTGACAATTGTTTAACAGTATGTTCCTTAAACATGGAAGGAATGATAATGAGTTATTTTACCCCCCAACAATGTATCTATTATTAAAACTTCGTTTTTAGCAAACGAAATATACTGCAAAAATCTACAGAGACTCTATTTTATTATGACTATAATTTTGAATCTAACGGATGAATATTATAATTTCTAGATTTTTTTGAAGTTGACCAAGATGAAAACGTTGCAGATTTTAAACACATGTTTTCCACCACCTTGTATCTATCATAATTTTTACTTAAAACTAAAATCTAAAAACACCCTTTTGAAAAGAACAGTTTAAGGATTATGAAGATAACTTTTTCTAAAATTTTCACAGTGTATTTTTAGAGATACGAATATTTCATTTCACTGAATCATAATGTCAACTCAAAATATTATGCAGTGATGTTTTTAAAAAAATCAATAAAATTAGATTAAAAAAATGAAAATGAAAACAAATTATAGAAATTGAAAGTAGATTCAATTTTGCAAATGTTGGTGTCATTTTCAAAACCAAATTCTGAGTATTTGCAGAAGTCCACAACCTCCAAAGTTCAGGTAAGCTAGAGAGAATTCTCTAGTTTCTGCATACAGTCCCATTCTCTAGTTTTCTGTCGACAGAATCTTTCGTATCTTTCAGCCGAAAAATGAAATTCTAACAAAATCCATCAAAATTAAATGGTTTCCAAGATTTTCGGCTGAAAAATCTTTTATTTCAGCTGAAAGATGGTTAACCAAATTCTGTCGGTCGGAAAAAATGAAAAGACACATCATATCATTTCATTTCGCGCCAAATCGTATAAATACGCTTTTGGCCAAACACATTTAACACAATTCATAGCTTGTTTCATGGTTTTCTAGAGCACCTAAACAAAGTTTCAAATCATCTTTTTCGTTTTTGAACAAGGTAATTGATCTTTGTTCATGCTTTTATTGGAATAAAAATTTATATATTGAAAGATAAATGTTGAGAATTTTTTCAAGGTGAAGCCTTTGTTGAACATAACGTTTACAGATAACTATACTCATGGGAAACAAAATTTTGCACAAGATAAAATTTGATCACACTCAAGGTGAAACTCACCATAACGATCAAAGGAAAGAGAATTATCAGAGAAATAAACAAGAATGTGCAAATATTGAAGAAAGAAACGATAATAATGTAAGTATAGATTTTCAACAAGAGGAAGTCCAACTAGGTATGCATGCACATATTGTCATTATTAAAAGTATAGAATTCAAATTTAAAATATTGTTTAATATAATTGATTGTAATTACGATTTGATGGTTTTCAAAAAAAATATATATATTTGTCTCATAACGTCGATGAAAACTTTGAAACTGAAATTGAAGCAAAAGATGTTGAAACCAAAATTGAAGCAGAAGATGAATCACCTATAGGTATGTACATAAATTTAGATAATACAGGATGAACACTTGTATATAGTTTAGTGAATTTATGTTTGGGTTTTTTTTTTTTTAAATATAAACTTTAAATTGAAATTTACAAAAGAATATATCAACATTGATGATGAAATATTAGAAAATGTTGATACTGAAAAATTTGGGAAGAAAGAAGCTAAGAATTATATAAGATATTGAACTAAGAATATGTATAATACTTTTTCCAAAGATGAATTAGTAATAGTACAAGATCAACTTTTAGTCTGTCTAATAAAGTCAAGAAAGTTAAAAGAATAAACATCATTATTGGGTATTCAAAACTGGACAAAAGATACAAAGGTGAAACATAATGTCTTTGACAATATAACTAGTGTATTAAAAGATTTTGGAAAATCTAGAAAAAAAGATGTCAGTGTTGCACGTAGAGTGATACAAACAACAATGGTTTCATCTAGGAATATAAAAGATTGTTTGACATGACACATGTAAACAACAACGGGAATGCCAAGAAAAACATTGTACAAACATAGAAAATTTCAATTGCAAATAGATGCAAATGATGAACTGGCTTGTTGGAGAATGATTTCTAGACAACCCTACAAAGATTGACTTGTAGAAAATGTTAAAGAATTGGCCCGTAATTGTTGGTTGATAGAATCTCATGTTTCACCACATACAAGGGATGTGTTGCGACGAAGAATAGCATGAAAACAATATGAAGAACATCCAAAACATATATTTCCAATGACACAAATAAAATTGTTTAATAAGTTCAACAAAGAGCACAAAGAAGTAAAAATTTACATCAATACATGTGTGCAACAAAAACCATGGTTTGTTAGACCCATCATTGTTCGTGACACTTTTTGTTGTCCTTATCATGTGGAATTTGAGTTATATTATGACACTTTTCTTGATTTTGGTAAAAATTTATGGCCAAGTTCACCTCCTTCCACATTTTGTGCTATTATATCTGAAATTCGATGTGAAAGAGAAGGTAATGAATTACTTTACCAAAAACAATGTGTTGGTGGAAAGAAATGTGATCGTTGTGGAAATATAAGTTTTTTTCACTCAAAGTATCATATTGATGTGAATTATCAATCATTTTCTAATACAACAGTCAATTGGAAGAGATATGAATATATCAAAAGCACGGCTCCACATTCTTCAAATGTTATTTACAAAATGATTGATTTGAATGTAGATAAAATCTGTGTGATAGATTTTTTGAAGAAGTTTGAGGAAGAAATTTATAAATACACCAAGCATTCACATAGAGCTCGATGGAAAGACCTACAATTCAAACAATACCATAAAGTGTTTCCACCAGGAACAATTTTGTCTGGAGTTCATTTTGTAGAGAATTACACGTCGTTGCACAAAAATAAATACAGAGTGAATATTATCATTCTTATCAAGTCACTATATTTTTCCACATTCTATATAGACATGCTCAATGGAGTCTTGATAACATCGAAATCACCGACGAAAATTGGCATATTATTAAAGAATATGAATTTTATATAAGTGATGATAGAGCACACGACACACATTATGTACAACATTTTTTTGATAAATTTTATGATTCATTGAAAGAACACAAAATCAGATTTGATCAACATTGGATATGGTCAGATGGGTGTGCAGGTCACTTCAAATATTCACGATAATTCTGTTGGTTGTGTCGTCTTTATAAAAAATCAAACATTACACATTGTTGGAATTTTTTTGAGACTGGTCATGGAAAAGGAGAGCACAACGGTGCATGGACATGTGTAAAATGAGCACTTCGAAGGTATCAGATGAACCCTCATGCCGATCGATTTGGATCTGCTGATCAAGTTGTTGAATGGTGAAAAATGACACTAATCCATGAAAATAATCCGTCAAGGGATGTGCACAGGTGTGTCTATATATAAATGTTACACAAGTACACAAGATATTTGTATTCAGGTGTTCAAATTTATATTCAATATTCAATCATTTTCTTGAGAGATTTAAAGTTAACAAGTTCTTGTATTGTGCAGGTTGTTTTATTATGTTGGAATCCAAGATGTAAATAGATCAATTCCATATGAAGTCGGTATAATACATGGGACACGAAAAATGAATTCAGTTAAAACAAAATGCTATCAAAATGTGTTTGCATTTGATAGAAAAAATGAGTCTTGTTTTTGTTCTGTTTCCATGGAGGACACATAATTCATAGAGATTTGTGAAAACAAAAATGCAGAATATGTTAAAGATTGGAGACATATTGAACTTAATATAGAAGGGAAAATTCCACTTGCAAGCTCAAAGGATATGGATAATTCCTCTTTGTTCCATATTTATATTTTTTGTTTGATATGCTTCACTTTATGGTGAAATATGTACATATGTGTTCATGAATAAAGGTTGCATTATTCCCACTAGGATTTGATTTTTTTCTGGAAATTTTGATGGTTAAAGAAAAACTTTCAAAGAAGAACGGTGGGATGAGAGGGTTTCCATGAAGGTCTAAATTTAGCATGATTGGCTAGAATTATAAGCTCTCGCAGGGAAGGATGGATGATGAATGATGGAATCCCACTAGAAAAATACATTTTGAGGCTAGAAAGCGATCAAGTCTTGAAGCCACCTAATTTTGGTCTCTTCTACAATTGTTCTAGGTGTGAATGTCATTGGTGTTTGAGGGATTGGATAGTATTAAGAAAGGATTGGGAGTCATGGTTTTTCGTTCTTATACCTCCTTTATTTTCATTCTGAGAGGTAATTATGTTAAAGTATCCACTAATAAGCCAATGCTCATTATTGATGATGGGGTTGAAGGTGTTCAATGGAGTAAAAAAAATGACTCTTGTGAGGGATAGAGTTGGGGCCATAAAAATTAGTGAGAAAGCGAGTTTGATAGGACCATACAAGATGGAAGGAAGCTGTGAGGAAGAGCTTCGTGGTAAAGAAGTTGGACAAAGTTATTTTAGCAGGGTTCTAGATAAGGGCAAGGCCTCCTGCTACTAAGTGTGCATATAAGGCCATATCTTGGGGTCCCTACTAGATGCAGGAGGAAAGGGTTTGAATAAGGACTTGGAGGCATTTAGTTTCTTGTATCATTATTATAAAGGGATTTTACTGGAGTATTTTTTGATTGAGAAGCTCATGCGTGGTTTTACCATTAACGAATTTGATATTCCAAGATATGTCATTCATGATGAATGTGGGGGGTTGGGTAGGAACTTGTCTTTCATCAAGGTAAGGTATCCTGAGTTAAATAGAAACTCTCCTGGATATTTAAGAAGTAGTTTGTTGCTTTTCCCACCTCTTTTTCTTTTTCTTTAGGTAATTCTTCTATGGTTCAAGTAGTCTATGATTATTGTATGTTCAATAGTATGTACACTATAACTAGGAGTGCTGCCCAGCTTATATACGGTATATGTCATGTTATATTAGTAATAGCACATATGATAAGATGTATACCATTGCCTATATATGTAATATGGATCTCTATTAACTAATGGTAATGCTTCTATGATTCTGGTAGTCTATGATTAAGATATGTTCACTAGTATGTACACTATAACTAGGAGTTATGCCCAACTTAGCTCCAAGTAATACAAATGCTTTGGGAAATTACAATGGAATCAGATTAGGCATAGGATAGTTAAATCTCATAAGCTAACATAAGTAGAGACCTATCATATTTACGTAATATAAGAAAAGTCATGGTCACACTATATTGCTATCGATCCTAGTTATATGAGCATAGTGACCAATACTCTTCTATATCAATTCCACATGTTCTAACTATCATATATTATGGGGTTCCTTATACTTTACTGGTATTGAATAGTGTTAATAGAACTATTACTAGAAGAAACACTATAACTATACTAGTAGCATAATTAACAAGGGTCTTACAAAGGGTATACTCTTATCCAATACAGATGGGTTTTACTTACTCTGATTAAGAGAGAGCTAAAGAAATGGAATGAGCTTCATATCTTACCCGTATGAGCTATGTGAATATTACAATATAGTTAAGAGCGTAGAATCCGACTCTAAGGTATAGTCCACTAATCTCTATATGGTCTTCATGGAACACTATGGATATTATCTCTACCACCCTGTATCAGAGTATGCATATTGATTCCCGTGTTCATATGTTACCATATTCACCGGTAAATCTCAAAAAAATCTTTGGGTCTAGTATTACTAGTATCTATACTATAAGCAGTATAATCATGTTAGTTGTAATCGGATTAGTTCATGTCTATCACCTATACCTGGCAAATTGAATCCTATTAAATTCTAGATGTTATTGTGTTCACTAGAATAAAGGTCAATGGCAGTAATACTAACATAGAATTATAAGTCACACTATATCCCATACTTTGAATCAAAACAAGAGAGCATAGAGATATACATGGTGTGTTTCATATTAGTCGAGATCAATTTGTTATTACGATAGCTTACATGCTTTGATCATTATCATTATTAGTATTGATTTAAGTTGTATTTCCTTTATTACGAAAACTAAGTATATGGTCTGTACAACTTATTCAGATAAAGCACAGATATCTATGGGTTTCAATAAGGACATAAAATTTGAATCTTAAGCATATCATACATAATATATTGGTTAAGTTGAATAAGGGAACATAGCACTTACAAGAGGCATCATCGCTCACAATTCATCTTGACCTGCAACACATTTTTGACAACCATGATTGGGTCTTTGAGAGACCCACATAACTATCCTCATATCTGTGTGAGAATGATCATAAAATCGCTCTCCTTCCTGACAGTCATCCCCCCAACGTATGCCCCTACAAGTACCCCTTTGCTAAAAAAAAAGTGCAGGAATTATTGGAAGCATGGGTAATTTTCCCAAGTACCAGCCCATACTCCTCCCTTGTCATGAAAGTCCTAAATAAAGAAGGTTCTTGGCACATGTATCCAAATTTTCACACCCTTATTAAATTGAACATTAAGGATAAGTTTCCCATTCATATTGTTGATGACCTATTGGATGAACTCCAGGGTGCCTGTTTCTTAACCAAATTGGATATTCTCTCAGGTTATCACCAGATTTGATGAAGGAAGAAGATATTCAAAAGATCACTTTTAGAACTCATGAAGGCCATTATGAGTTCTTGGTAATTCCTTTCAGGCTTTTCAATGCTCCATATACCTTTCAAAGTCTCATGAATAAACTCTCGAAGCCCTACCTTTGAATTTTTTTTTAGGTTTTGTTTTATTCCATTCTTAGTTACCACTGCACTTGTGATTCCCATCATCAACATGTGGACGAAATACTCCAACTATTACAGGACCATCGATTATTCGTAAAAAATTCTAATTGTTCTTTTGGGGAAAGTGAGGTCGAATACTTGGGACACATTGTTTGCTATGATGGATTACACATGGACCCCAACAAGGTTCAATCCATGTAGGATTGACCGCGTCATAAGACCTTGAAAATCCTTTGGGGTTTCCTTGGCCTCACCGAATATTACATGGAATTTTTCCACCATTATGGAAAAATAGCATGGCGATGGACAAACCTTCTTAATAAGAACACATTTCAGTGGACCCCTACTCCCAAGAAATCCTTCCTAGATTTGAAGTAGGCCATGTGTACTACCCCTGTCTTAGCAGTCCCTGATTACAACAAAAAATTTATGGTTGAATTAGATGTTTTAGGTACTGGTATTGGTGTAGTTCTCAGACAAGAAAGTTGACCTCTTGCTTTCACTAGCCAGGCTTTGAGTGGTCACAATTTTGGAAAATATAGATATGTAAAGGAAATGATGACCATTCTCCATGTTGTGGCACAACACTTGGAAACAATATCTATTGGAGCACATTTTTAGCTCAAAACCAATCACCATATTCTCAAGTATTTCCTCAAGTAGAGTTTTTCATTCTAGAAAAAAATAAGTGGATAACCAAAATGTTGGGCTATGATTATGAGATCATCTATACGAAAGAAAAAGACAATTTCATGCCAGATGCATTTTCCAGAAAAGATGAAGATGAAGGTTCCCTCTTTGTTCTCTCATTACCAATCCCTCATTAGATTGATGAAGTTTGGTGTGAATAGCTCATCCATCCTACTATCTCATAGATAATTCAGTGAATTCATACTGACACTAGCCTTCCCACTTGCTATAGTTGTAAATACAATGTACTAAGATATAAGGACCACTTGCTTTTGTCTTTAGATTCTTCCCTCAAAAAAAGGATCTTAAATGACTTGCATTCTTCTTCTCTTGTAAAACACTCAGGATCCCAAAATACATATGCTCGTGCTCGCCACTCTTTTTTTGGTAAGGTATGAATAAGGATATTCTCACCTTTGTCACTGGATGTGATCTTTTCCTACACCATAAAGAAGAAACTATGAAGACCCCCATAGTTCTCCATCTGTTACCCGTTCCAACTTCTATTTGGACTAACATATCTATGGAATTTATAATGGGTGTTCCCAAAGAGGATAACAAGTCAGTCATTATGGTAGTGGTCGACCTCCTCTCCAAGTATGCACACTTTTATGCCTTACCAAACCCTTTTACGCCAACCCTAATTGCATAATTTTTCATTGATGAAATTTTCAATATGCATGGCATGCCCATATCCATTGTATCTGACCGTGACATGACCTTCGCCAGCACCTTTTAGAAGGAATTATTTAAATTACAGGGAACGTAATTGAACATGAGCGCAACATACTACCTACATATAGATGGCAAAACATAAGTGGTCAATAAGTGTTTGGAAACTTATGTGTGTTGTTTTGTTTCAAACAAACAACAACATTCAGTGCAATGGTCACCACTAGCAGAATGATGGTACAAAACTTATTATCATGCAACCGCCAAAATGACACCTTATGAAATGGTGTATGGGAAACAACCCCCTTGTAGTAACTTCCTATCTTCCAGGCACATCAAAGGTCAAGGCTATTGACATGTCGCTACAAGGTAGGGATGTTACCCTCACGTATTTAAACAAAAACCTCCACATGGCCCAAAATCGTATGAAGCAACAAGTTGGCCAACAACGCTTCGAAACGATTTTAAAAGAGGGTGATCATGTGTTTCTCAAACTCCAAACTTACAACCAAACATCACTCAAATATCAAGGCCACCATAAGTTGGCACCCAAATTTTATGGCCCCTATCATATTCTCAAATGCATTCGTCAAGTTGCGTACAAGCTTGCACTGCCAACTAGCTCCAAAATACATCCAGTGTTCCATATTTCCTGTTTGAAGAAAGTGGTGGGTCATAATTGTTGGGTTCAAACCATCCTACTTGAACTATATGAAGAAGGCTACATTTGGATGCAGCTTGAATCAATCCTCAACATGCGAGAGAGTCACATGTGGGGCTAAACTATCAAAGAAGTGCTAATCAAATGGAAGGATACATCTCTAGAGGATGAAACTTGGGAACCAACTGACATCCTGCAACAATTTATGCATGTTCAACCTTGAGGACAAGGCTTCTTTTGAAGGATGAAGGCATGTTAGGATTTGTTAGTAACCCCTCATAGTTATTCATTGTAATAAGTGGGCAACCCTCATTATTATCGGGACCGCAAGTAGCCAAGATTGGTTAGTATAATTAGTTATGTATAACCCATGGTATTGGTCCTTGGTATTCTCCCATGGTATTTTTGGTTGTGAACTAGATTTAAAGAATACATCTCTCCATTGTAGGTTGTTGAGGATTATTGTAAGAAATCCCTTCTCATTTGGAAGTTTCCCCCTAGAAGAGGCAAGTGAACTAAGTTTTTTGTGATATCAATAATATATTTATGCTCTATATTTGATGTTCATGTTACTTTCTGAGTATATTTTCTTGTTTTTTTAACTGTTCCAAGTATATCACACATTGTAAACATACACCTACCTTATAATCCCTCTTTTTTATTCTCTCTTAGGAAGAAATCCTAGGGTATGTACTAAGATAGATAGAAAGTATAAGATTTCATAGAATCATGTCTAACAAGTTATTTAATAATCTATTTAGTTGATAAAAAATACCCATGTAATTAATATCAATAACTAAAAGTCCTCATCTTTGTTTTAAAAAACTACATAACTTTCAGACCTCCTTTTTCCTAACACCTTCAAAAGTATGCATTGTGATAATTAAAACTTCCTTTAATGAAATAACTATACAATTACATTGGTTTTGAATCTAGAAAAACATTCATGCCAAGAATTAAAAGTCCATTAATTGATAAAACCACCTCTTTCAATGCAATATCAATAAGTCTAAATATGTCCTCTTCTTTAGTTGGAAAGCATATGTATCTCCCATACAACCAACACCACTAATCTTACTTTTTGTGGTAATTAAAACCTCCTCTACTTTAACACCCCAATCTTTCATTGTGGCAATTACATACCTCCATACAAAGAAAACATGCATACCTTTAATTGTAATTAAAACATCATCCACCTTGACAACCCAATCTTACATTGTGCTTAATTTTTTCTTTCTTTATTTATATATTTATATTAAACACTTTAAAGTTTTATATTTTGATTTAGAAATTTTATATATAATAAATGGTCCTCTATAATCAAATATGGGAGAGATGTCCATGTAAAATGGTACATTAAAATAATAATATATCTATATATATTATTATTAGAAATATTATTGAGTCTAAATTTGCTTTAGAACCTACTATGAGAGAGATGGCCATGTAAAATACAACATTAAAATAATTGTAAAAAATCCAATATAGATCCATCTTAAACCCATATGGGGGCTTTATAGATCTAGAGTGAAGATGGATCTATACAATGAATCTATACGATGGTTTAACACATTAATATTAAAATATTCAAAAATATTAATATTATAAAATTTATCTATATATTAATATTAAATTAAAAAATATTATTATTGTTATTGTTATTTTAATGTGTTATGTTACATGAGCATGTGAAAAATATATTAAAATTTCATTTTCTAAAATTTAAAAATTTAAATATTTTTTAAAATATTTAATTTTTAAAAATTATTTATTTTTTGAATTTATAAAATTTTCTAAAAATATATATATATATATATTTTTGTAATCAATTTTTTTTGTTTTTCTTATTGTAAAATATACCAATTCTATATATATATATATATATATATATATATATATATATATATATATATATTTAATTTGTATTCTAATATATTTATATTGTGGAAAATTCATTCAATTTTTATTACTATTGAATTTTAGATATACAAAAACATAGGTGATAGACTTAGGTGATAGAGGCTTTCTTTGGTCATAGTAAACCCAAAGTAAATTTTAAAGGGCAAGGACTATTATAGTAAACTTGACTCAGTGAAAGAGTTAATGTTGTTAGGTCAATATTGGTGGTTTTGGCTCATGGTAATGATGGCCCATGGTATTGAGCCCATAGATTAAAGGTAATGAAATCCTATAAAATAGTGGTGATGGCTTAAGAGTTGAGCAGTGAAGGATGACTTGGGCAGGCGACCAGGTGAAGGCTCACTGGGTGACTGGGTGCTCTCTTTCCTGAGAAGATTTGCGAGGTTGGGTTTGGCCACGGAAAATAATAGATCTAAACCTCTCTTACGACCAAAAGGTTTGCAAGGTCGAGTTTGGTCAAGAACAATAATAGATCTAAACCTCTCTTTCAGCCAGAAGATTTGCTAGGTCTGGTTTGGCTAAGGACAATAATAAATCTAAACTTAGTCTCTTTTGGCCAAGGAAAATAATAGATTTATTATTGATTAGTTTTTCCCTTGCTATAAAATTTAGGATCCAATTCAACCTTGGGGTATGTGTGATGAATTTGAGAACCCAAAAAAAGAAAGTATAAAAAATTCAAACTTCCAAGGTAATTAAAAATCTCCTCCATTTCTTTGTGTTATTATTTTTAAGTATACCATATATTTATTGTATTTTTCTTTCTTTTTTATATTATCTTCAGATGTACCATATATTTATTGTATTTTGGAGTTTATTAATAATATTTTTCTTATAGATTTTCAATTAATCTTATCAACTAATATTTATGTATGTAGTTGTCACATCCATCCTTGATTAGTATTGAACCTCTTCTCATTATATTATATTTATATATATCATATATCTTATTATATTGAAAATATATAACAGATATAAGAAATTATTTTTTTCATTATTATTTTGTTGTATGAACTGCAGACTCATTACTGTCTTGATCGCAGTAATTCTAATCACCATTGAATAAATTTATCTTTAATCATGCAATTTAGTTATTTTTCTATTAAGTTATGCTATGTATATGGACAACATAAGAATTTAAGTGGTTTTACGGAATGGACAACTTAAGAAATTAAGAGTCTTTTTCGGAATACAAGACTATCAACAGAGATTTACTTTAATTAAAAATTTTGCTTTGCTTTCTGCTTTTTGCTTTATGGCTAGTAACGCTAGCAATATTATCCATCACGCATCGCAGTCGCCGGTTCCATATCTCATCTGCGTAGTGGCATCCGTGTTAGATCTGGTAGCAGTTGCGCTCATTCTGACCAGACTCTTTCAAGAAAGAGTCTGGTCAGTCGGAAGAGGAACACCAGAGGACATTACGATAATGCCGCTGCTGCTGTCAAATGCTTGGAGAAGATGATTGACGTCTGCAGGACAGATACAGAGGCGAAAGTGATGGTTGTTATGGCCAGAGATGAAAATGATGGTTCCTCGCAAAACCTGCAATAACTAGAGCAAGGAGAGTGGTCTTTTCATCTCCGGCGATAATCTTCCCTGCAGACTCCAATATTCTTCTCCCTGCATTCGACAGCAACAGCGGTATCATTATAATGTCCTCCAGTGTTGCTCTCTTCAATCTAACCAGATTGTTTTTTGAAACACCAAGCCAGAATGAGGCAGGCAACTGCAACCAGACCTACCACGCAGTCACTCCGCCAATGAGATATAGAAAATGCCTGAATGGTAATATTAGTGGGGTTACCGGCCATCGAATAACATACTGTCATCATTCCAATGCTTATGATTCTGGATAAAATGATTTCTCAGATGCAACCGAAACTAAGCCTATACATTAACACACGGATGCGGATAAATTGTACTGTAAATCTTGGCGAGGACGACTGGGACTTCTGAGAAGAAAAGTCAAAATAAAACTATCAGTAACTCAAAACCGTGGCTGATGAACGCCGAAAGGCGTGGATAGAAAATGAAACGCACAGTCAGAAAATGAAATGCATAATTAAAAAATGAGTGTCTATAGCCAGCGCAGTCAACGTGTTAAATCCAAAGTTTAATCATTTAAACATGACAATCATATAGTGATACAGTAATTTTTTAATATGATTAGGTAAATGTTAAAAGGTAAACAGGTTAATGGATGCATTCAAAAATACAAGGAAGTTATGAAAAGGAAATCACATTCATTGATTTGAAAGGACGACTAAGAATATGCCACCATCTTCAATTGTTAGCCATTAGATTAGAATTTTAGATTAAAAAGTGATTAATTATACTCATTATAAAGAAATATACACTTTTCAAAACAAATAAAATTTAAACAATTTCACTAGTTCCCAAATACCATTATGATACATGAAAGTAGAAAAAGGCATCATTTGTCTAGATCAATCATCAAATAGAGCATTTGATTAGCTCCCATATCTCATCATAAAGAAATTTATGTTGATACTTCTATTTCAATACAAACTCTTAATTTGTTCTGTTGTACAGAGCATAACTTAATAGAAAAACTGATAAATTAATTCAGTGGGTCAATCAAAGGATGACAGGGTGGTTTCGTCTCGTTTGTCTAGAGGAAGAACAGACTTGATCAAGATTCCAGGTTTATACCGAGTGGTAACATATTTTCCGTGATAACAGAGGAAAAGAGTGGTAACATACCGAGATAATAAAGACTTGGATCGCAGGGTGGCTGGTCTCCAATGGCTGTTTGCAGCACG
>JASDQU010817738.1:6651-19274 GCA_032191745.1 Picea mariana
CTCATTAATTATTTGAGTAAAGAATTAAAGGGGTTAATAATTTAATTTATTAAAGACTTATGTATACGAGGGGGGGAAAGAAACATTAAATATAGGGATAAGATATTAATGATGGGGATAAGATAATAAAGGGGGAGATAAGAAAATTAATGAAGGGGAAGAAGAGTCCATGAAAGGGGATATGACGGGGAGGAATCTTATGGGGGAGAGGGATTATTTTTGAGGGAATATTTTTGGGATAGAGATGGGTCTGTGATTTTTGGGCTGTGGGAAATTTTTCTAATGGGAGGAGTTGGATTTTGGGGGTTTTTGGTGAATCAGAAGTAGGGGGCACCGGGTTGCTAGGGGTTTTGGGCACAGGGGCCAGGATATCATTACGGTATCCTGGAGCTAGGGAGCCAGACAGGCTGCTCCTGGCTGGCAGGGAGGCAAACTCAGTTTTGGGTAGTGTTTGGCACAGTTTCAACTTCAACATTGGAACAACAGAGATCGGGGTTAGCATTAGGAAGAGGTAATTTATTTTATGGATTTGTTTTATGTATTATAAGGAATATGCAGTGTTATGTTTTCGTTTGTAAGTGAATTAGGATCTGTTCGTAAATTTTAATTAAACTAAATGGATATATGATAGTTATGATGTTATGAAATGTTTAGGATAGTACTTCCTTAAAATGAAATTAAATCTTTTTCTGGTTTTATAAGGCTCTGTGGAGCAGAACCTTACATCCTTAACCTACAGTTCGAGCCATGGAGGGAGTGCTAGTAGGTTGTGGTAGGGATGTTTTCCACACCTTTCCCTCAACATCTCTAGTTATTGTGCGTGACCCCCCTACTCCACATGTGAGTCTGGTCGGCAAGTTGTCGTCAGTTTGCATCATCAATGAATCATGTCAGAATAAAATCCATAATCATAACATCTAATCAAATGCACATAGGTCATATATACAACAATCAAACCCCAATTGTCCACTCCCTAACTCGGTCTGGAGTCCAAGGGGTTTCATCGATGCCTCTGCATCCTTGAGGTCCAAAATCTTGCAGACTTAGAAAAATCGAGTCAATAGCACCTGTCTATGTCAATACAACAAAATAACATGTCATCAATTCATAATGCCTCATAATAATAATCAAATTCCCAATAGTGTAATCATCTGGATCACTTGCAAGAAAGTATCCTCAAAGAATAACTTCGCTCAGTGCACGCAAGAGCAGTATGTTACATACACCCCCTCTTGGTATAAAATTTGTCCCGAATTTTCACATTATATAAGTGTTGAAATAATGTGTATCACAGTATTATAAGTATATATATAAAAAAAAAATGGAAACTGTTGGCGCATATCATGTACGTCCTCCAAGGTCGCCGAGTGCAGACTATAGTTGTCCCACTAGACCTTGACCTGTTCTACTGTTCAACCTCGTAGTTTTCAAATGCGATGATCCAGGATGTGGATCAGCTCAAACATGAGGGCCCCCTCATCTGATACCTGCAAGGAACTCATGTCAATAACATGTGTAGGATCACTAATATAATGTCTCAAAACAGATACGTGAAAAACTTTGTGCATACGCCTCAAAGAATTAAGCAAGGCTAGTCGATAGGCCACAGGCCCCTTCTTCATTACAAGCTCACAAGGTCCCATGAAACTTGGACAGATTTTATCTCCCTTTCCAAACTTGATCGAACTCTTATGTGGTTTTACCTACAAGAAGACTCGATCACCAACTTTGTAACTACGGTTGACACGGTGTGTATCGACATAACTCTTCTACCAATCCTCTGCTTCTTTGATCCTTTGTCCTATTGTTTTCATTTTCTCTTCCATTTCTTGGACCGCTTCTGGTCCCACCAGGATCCTATCCTCAAGTTGATCCCAACTCAAAGGCATCTGACATGGTCACCCATAAAGGAACTTGAAAGGCGCCATCTTAATGGTGCTTTGGTAATTGTTGTTATAAGAGAATACCAGTGGAAAATATTATTCCCAACACTTCTGTTGGTCCATCACATACATGTGCAACATGTCTTCCAAGGTTTGGTTTGTTCGTTCAGTATGCCCATCAATCTCTAGGTGATACACAGTACAAAAGTTGAGTTGGGTTCCCAAGGCCTCTTGGAAACTAGTCCAAAATATTCCAGTAAACATCAATCCTCGATTGGATATAATCCTCTTAGGCATGCGATGCAGCCTCCTAATCTCACTGATGAAAAATCTAGCTATGTCAGGTGTTTGATACATCGTACGTATAGGAATAAAATGAGCACTCTTCGTTAGAGTGTTGACTACCACAAAAATCGAGTCATGTCTCCTTGTCGTCAGTGGAAATCCAACAATGAAATCCATCGAAATGACC
The DNA here is from genome assembly GCA_032191745.1 of Picea mariana. Lineage (NCBI taxonomy): Eukaryota > Viridiplantae > Streptophyta > Pinopsida > Pinales > Pinaceae > Picea > Picea mariana. Next base: position 9,007 of record JASDQU010817738.1, read on the forward strand.
TCCCATTTCAATTCCAGAATAGCGTGTAGTTCTAGTAATCCCATTGGATGTCTATGTTCAACCTTTACCTGCTGACATTCTAGACATCGGGACACATAGTTAACTATGTATGCCTTCATTCCCTTCTAAAAGAATAAAGGTTTAAGGTTTTCCCTCATCTTCGTGACTCCTGGGTGGGTCATGTAGATTGCTCTGTGAGTCTTGTTTAGGATCAAACTCCTCAACTCGTCATTCGGTGGTACATAAATCCAATTTTTAAACCTCAATAATCCATCGTCGTCAAACATAAATCCTTCAAATATTGCTACCATCATTGTGTTTTGTTTGATAAAATCCTCGACCTCTTTGTACCAATCATCATCACGTTGTAAAGTTAGAATATTTTCACGTAGATTCATCTGAAGAGGCAACACCGAAAATATGCATGGTCTCCGACTCAATGCATCTGCCACTTGGTTCACTGTTCCTTTTATGTAAGTAATATCAAAGTCATACTCGCTAATCAATTCCGACCAATGTCGTTGTCGCGCGTTCAGATCGCTTTGCATAAAGATATGTTGTAGTCCTCAGTGGTCCATCTTTAGTTCAAATTTCCATCCAATAAGGTAGTCTCTCCAAACCTTCAAGGCATATACAATGGCTAACAACTCCAAATCGTGTGTCACATAGTTCTCCTCATGACTTCTTAGTTTCCTCAAGATGTAAGTGATCATTCGATCGTCTTGCATCAAGACTTTTCCTAAGCCTTCCTTGGATGCATCAATGCATACCAAGAAGTCTGCATCCATGTCAGGGACCTTTAGTATCGGTGCCATTGTCAATATCTCTTTGAGCCTCTGAAAAGATTCCCTGCATTTCTTGGTCCAAACAAACTTCTTGTTCTTCTTCTACAACTCTGTGATCGGATTTTCTATCTTAGAAAATCCCTCGATGAACCGTCAATAGTATCTTGGTAAACCCATGAAGCTATGCACTTACAGGACATTCGTCAGTGCAGGCCATTCCATAATAGCCTCAACCTTTATTGGATCCATAGCGATACCTTTGTCGAAGATGACATGTCCTAAGTAGTGAATTTTTTATTGATAAAATGAGTATTTGGACAACTTCCCATACAATTTGTGCTCTCCCAAACACTGTATTACCAAGCACAAGTGCTTGTCATGCTCCTCTATCGTCCAAGAATAAATCAAAATATTGTCTTTGAATACTTGGACGAACTTGTCAGTCCAAACGGTAAAACCATAAACTCGTAATGCCCAAACCCCGTCTTAAAGGCGATCTTAGGGACTTCATCCTCCTTGATCTGTAACTGGTGATACCCTGATCACAAACTGATCTCTGAGAACATTGTCGCACCCTTCATTTGATCGAACAGATCATCAATCCGCGGAAATGGATATTGATTCTTGATCGTTTCTTCATTCAACTGACGATAGTCAATGTAGAGCCTCCATGACCCATCCTTATTTTGTATGAAAATAATAGGCACACCCCATGGTGACACACTCAGACGTATATGTCCCAGGTCCACAACTCCTTCAGTTGCATTCTCAACTCTTGTAACTCCAGGGTCGACATCCGATAAGGCGTTCTTGCTATCAGTTCATTCCCCGGTTTTAGGTCTATTGTAAACTCCAATTCCCTCTCGGATGACATTCTAGATAACTCCTCTAGAATGACATATAAAAACTATCTCACCACCGGAAGGTGTTCTAGACCTTCCGCTACTCCCCTTTCATTTAACGAAAGGATCGCATAAAGATTACACCCCTTGTGCATGCTCTTCCATAGCTGCAAGGAAGAGATGAACCTTAGGGAAACTCCCTAGTTCTGACCTACAATCATGTGCCTCTGTCCCTCATCATCAACGAAGCTCAATCATTTCATCTTACAGTTGAGTATCGCCTCATGTGATTCCAACCAGTCCATATTGATCATGATGTCATAAGATCCTAATATCATGACGTACAGGTTGGCGCTGGTGACAAACTCTCCTAGGTTAAGGGTATAGTCTGTAACCTTCCCTCCAACCTTTTGTTTAGCTCCCGAAGCCATCTCTACAAAGCTAAACTCATCATGTTTGACTTCCTTTACCTTAATACTTTTTAGCACTGCATGAGAAATGAAACTCTCAGTATCACCAGGATCTAGCAAAATGATACGGGTTTGAACAGCGATGGAACTTGACGTATCGAGCACACTCGATTAGTGCTCTGCTTGGCGGTTATTCACCGCTGCATGTATCCAATGGGCGTTGCCCAAATCTCTCGCGGTAGTGGGTCTGGCTGGTCCAGATGCTCTAGTCCTCTCCACTGAGTAGTCGCACTGGTAGTGTGGCTCCCCACATGTCCAACACCCCTTCTTCGGTCCAGTACTCTTGGTACCTGAAGTAGAATATGACGGCCCACCAGCCTGGAATCCTGGTCTGTTCTGCTGAACATGCCTAAACTATTGTTGCTATGGTCGACGTTGTTGTTGATGTTGTGGTCCCTGATAAGGTGTCCACTACTGAGGCATTGGTCATCGAGGTGTAGTGAAAGTGGATGCCCTCTAGAAGCAACGATATCCTGACATATTTCTGGCTGGTGTTAGATGTTATTGTGCACCAGATGACACCTACCATGTCGGTCTCACTGGAATACTACTCTGACCCCTGCTAATAAGCTCCTCCTCTGCTATGAGGGCCTTCTTGAAGACATCATGCAAGTTTTGAGGCATCAGAATCCTAACCTTTGCACGTATGCTACCATTAAGGCCGAACACGAACCTGTTGACCTTAAGTTTCTCAGTATCAAGATGTGGAGCATATCGAAGAAACTCCATAAATTGAGCCTCGTACTCGGGCACCGTACGACCACTTTGTCATAAGGCGTTGAACTCATTGAGCTGGCGCTCAATGAATTCCTATGAAATGTACCTCTCTCGGAACCGTTCCTCGAACATATCCCATGACACATCTTCAACGACCATGTTCAACTACGACAGGAGTGTCTTCCACCATAGAAGAGCGCTCCCCTTCAATTGAAATACCACCATGTGAGACTTCATGTTGGAGGTATAGTCATGAAGAGAAAATCACATTGCCATATTCTCCAACCATACCTCGACATTTAAGCCATCCAATGCCCAAAAAAACTTGGGAAATTTGACCTTCTCAAGTTTGTGGTGAATGCTACCAGAACCAACCAAAGTGTGTGATGGAGCCTCACGGGGTGTCGAGGCCTTGGAATCCTCTCTGTCCAAATGGCTACTCAGTGCCTCAGACATCCACTGAAAACACCTCATTAGCTCAACCACATCACCGACTACTATATTCTCCTACCCGACAACCTATTCGTTTTCCTCAAGGTTAGACCCCTCAGGCATGGATGTTGTTGGATGCATCTCACCTCCTCCCCTAGCACCCCGTCATCTTCCTTTGCGGCGTCCTCTAACTGTGGTTACCTGCACGAATACAAGTCAACTTAATTAGTAACATTATAATCAATATCATATTAATGAAATTCGTAGTGATCCCAAGTCGCGAGTTGAACCCTTCTCTGATACCATATGTAACGACCCCATCCTTACGACTATAAGCGAAGCAGAAACTACATTTTTTTTTTTAAACGGTACGACAACAACAATTACAGCTAAATAAAAAATCTAACGGTGGGCACCATGCCCGTTGAACAGGCAGTAGACAACTATGACACCACACACTGGCACAAGAGAAACTGGGTGAAACATGTGTAAAACAACAAGGAGGAACGACTACCTACCCGATGCAAACATGACCACGCCTACAAGATAACGGAAAACATCCCCCTCCCGACACAATGGCCTTAACGACCAATGACTAGAACCTTAAGGCATGTGAACCAAACGCATGAAGGCATTACAACCTAAGTGCTAACAAAAACTCACATTGATCAACAACACCCACACAGAAAGCACAAACCTCGACCAATTTATCCTTTGCCTCTATTCCTTAGGGTGTGCAATGGTCCCCTCATTAGGAATCATGTTGTCCCCAGGTGATACACATAACTATAACCTTGGCGCGACACATCCTTTTTGAACCAAGGACTCTAGATAACTCCAACGTGCTAGGAGACGAAAACTGACAATAATGTTATACCCATACCCCAAGCAACAGATCGACAAGATGCAAGATGACTACAATCAAAAGGAAAATCTCAAGCTAAAACCTGACTCCACCAACAACCCTTCCAATAACTGATAAGCCAGATGTCTAAGTGCGAAGGCCGAACTGTTACCAAGCTACTAAGGTCATAAATATTCTCATCATGCGCACTAAGAAGGGCAGTTAACCAAATCAAATACACTTATCAACAATTATAAACTATCCATTAAAATAAGTGATCTACTTAACATCTTAAAGGTGCTCCACGCTGCTTAAAAAATAATTGAGAATATTGTCTAGAAGGGCCAATCCTGAATGTGATCGATGTCTATAATTAATGCCACGTCAATTCTATATTTACCACCATTTTATGTTGTTATGTGGTTACAAATAAAATCCATTTGACGCTATTCAACAACAATAATTATTAATGCTAATTAATAACAGAAGAACGTTGTCCAGAAACAAATTGCCATGTTATCATTGTCATAAGGATAACATAACCAAATAATACATGCTAAGTTAACAATGATAACAATAATATGCATTGTAATAGTGCTAAGTTAACAGGAGATCGTTGCGCATCTGCACAATCATACAAGATAACTCTATATAGTAATATCACATTACACCAATCGCTTAACCAAACCATAAAAATCAAGCTATACATTACAAGAAAAATAGTTGAATTCAGCTATGCGCCCAAACATTTAAAGAGAAATCAAATCGCAATCAAGTACAGGAAAAGTGAAGAGTGGTCAAATGACAAGGTTGGAAAAAAGACATGAAGATGCAGAGATAATTTGTTGCCACCTCCAGACAAAAATCGTCATGAAGATGCAGAGATAATTGGCAAAATTCACAAAGATTAATAAATATTAGTGGCAGAGACTAATCAAAAATATTAATGGAAAATCACCAGGTTAATAAAGACATGAAGACACATAGATAATGGAAAAATCACCAGGTTCTTATTTTATTTTTTTTACAGAAACTGGGTAAAATATATATTAAAAATTCGTGAAAAAACGCAGGTAGAGAATATAGTTTTGGTTACAAAATTTGTAGAAATCAAAATTCTCTCGCTTGAATTCTCCAAGAATGAAACGGATATCAGGGGTGGCACTACCTAGAACACTAAAGCATGTTTATGTAACAATGGTAAAAACCATGCAGAAAGTGCCTAATAACAACATAAAAAAACACTTCATACATTTACATTATGTTCTGGTCCGGTGTGGTGAAGTCTTCCTATGTTGGAGGCCGGAGGTTGAGGTCCAGTTGAGCACGTAGTCCTGGAGAGGAGGCCTCATCTGAGATGTAGGTGTTTGCGGAGGGAGTGGGTGACGCTGGCAAGATCACAAATTTGAGCTCCCTCTATCTATTGTCCGAGCACTTCACACTCGTCCCTATTTAATTGTTCCTCACTCCTATGTTGATGGTAATTTCTGTGATCGAGAGAAACTAGGTAGAGAGATCCCTAAGCTGTAATTGAAGAGTCTGGACAATGTTTACCATCTCTTCATGCTCCTCCACTGGAACCATTCTTGGTGGTTGCCTGTTCATCTTGACTGAATTCCCTGTTTTCCCCATTTGAAGAAACCAGATACCAGTGCGCTTACGAGGAGTAGTCTCAACTCTGTTCTTCGCAGGAATGATCTTTCCAAACAAGTGGATTTCTCCTGCTATGATATTCTCCCTCCTCTTCATTTGATTCAAGGAACTTAACCATTTTCCCAGGATTTGCCACGAATTTGAGCCATGATCACTTCTGATGCAAGGATCCTTCACCTCACCTGGAATTAATGCCTTGTACATTCTAAACGTCATCTTGAGCATGTTCGCCTCACTCTAGTTTTCTCTCCCATGCCCCAGAGCTATCAAAGGTACACCGAAGAGACTTCCCAAGCTTGGGGAAGTAAATAAAGGAGGATGCAAGTCATAGACTAGGGAGGAGTGTGTGGAGAGGAGTATAGATGTAAGGTGGGGGCAGGTGTGTGGAAGGGATGTGTGGAGGGGGAAGGTGGGCATGGGGGGCAGCATGTGGAGAAGGTAGGTGGAGGTGGCATGCTAGGCCATGTGTTGAAGTGAGAGGGAGGATGAGTGGGAGATGCACTATGGATGGAAGGGCAAATGATCCAGATCCTGACCGCCACTGTGGCCTGGCCAGTGTGCTAAGTGGGATGAGGAGATATCTGTCATGTGTTTAGAGTCATGGGACTGGCATGAAGAGAGAAATTTCATTGACAACCAGCGAGCCTTTCTCGAGACCAATTGCTAGGATCACTTGAGCGTCCACCAGGTGATTGTTCCATCTGAGGACGTGAAAAAGAGGGATATTGTGGAAGAGCTTGATCTTTACTGCAATTCTTTGAGGAATGGATTTTAAGTGTAAATTTGGGGGGTGGGACTCGTTGTGAGCATGCCCTATGATTATCTTGGAGTCCCCAATCACTGAAAGGGAGTGTATGTTTATGCTTTTGGTGAGATGAAGCTCTTGAAATAGAGTATAGGCTTCATCTTGATTATTTGTGGCGATGCCCAGATTCCAATGGAAATATAACACTTGGTTTCCTCATGGGAAGATGATCACCCCTCCCACTCCTTCCACCCCGAGGTTTCCTTTTGGGGCTCCATCAAAACAAAGGATGTGTTTTTGTTGCTTGTTGCACTAGAAAAGGTAATCAATATCTTCATGAAGCTGCCATGTGGATTTAGAAGGAGGAGAAAGAGGAGAAGTGGGGGAAGGGGGGAGGAAAAGGAGCTGATCTAATCCGATTCGATAGTTGAGGTGGGGGTGAAAGGAAAAGCTTTGAATTTGGAAAGAAAAACTTCTACAAGGAAGCTTACAGCTTTTTTGGCTACTAGATTAGGGGGGGAGCAAAGATTGGAGAAGATGATTCGATTTCTGGTGAGTCAGATTTTCCAGCAAATGAACTTGGGTAAGGCTTTGAACAGGGCTTTGAAGAGAGGGTTTATGGAGGTGCCCTAATATTGGGAGGCCCAATATGAAAAGATTTCTCTAGGCTAGATCGGCCATATGATTCTCGGATGCAGGCTTTGAAGAGTTGTTTTCCACATCATGATAGTGAACGAGAAAAGAAGGAAGACATGCTGAGATGTTTCCGATGCCTTGCCACATAGTTCACATCTGAAGGGCCCATACATATTTATTTTTAGTAGATTTTCTCCTGTTAGCAGTTTACCATGGGATAGAATCTAGCAAAAGGAATTTACTTTGGTTGGACTATCGTTGGTCCAAAGAGAATTCCACATTTTATCTTTTGGGAGGAGGGTCATTTGGGAGAGGAGTTGCGAGTACCCTTGCTTGACAGAGTAATTTCCATTTCCCCAACCTCATTGGTCTTTTAAGGTGATATGTATGGGGGCACAACCTTTTAGCAGAGTTTGTATCTGATGCATTGCATCTTGAAGATTGCTTGGAATGTTTGGCAAGTTCCATCCTATCCAGTCTCCAGTATCTTTGTTCCAAGAGGAAATGTCTGAGATATGATTTTTTCCTTGCATATCAAGCCAATTGATGATCAGTCTTAGATGCATATGGTGCCAGAGAGGTTGCTTTCGCTTGATACTATCTGCTCCTATGAGAATCTTTCATCCATTTCCAGGTATCCAGGTGAGATGGATTTGAATGAGAGGGATGGAGGCAGAGAGGATCTTCCCTATTGGGGATCCTATGTTCAGAGAGTGACGCTAATATAAACACCTGAGTATGTCCCCAACTAGATATTTTCTTTTTAAAACTTGCTTCCACTAGTCGTTCCTTCCCGAAACAAGGTTCCATAGAATTTTTTCTCCCATTGCTATGTTGGTAAGCATTGGATCCTTGATGCCCAAACCTCCATTTTCCTTGGGTTTCTTTACTATTTCCCATTTTATTAGGTGGAATATTTTCTTATCTTTTTTTCCCCCTTCCCAAAGAAAACGTCGTAGAAGGATGGAAATTGAAGACTTGACAGTTTGTGGAGAAAGTAGAGAGGAGAATTGGAAGATGGGGAGAGCAGAAAGGACAAAATTTATCAACACTATGTGTCCTACTAAGTTGAGCCAAAAGGCTCCCCAGTGGTCCAATTTGTTTTTGATATTTTCAAGAGTTTGAGTCCAGGCTGAGTTTGGGAGAGAATTGAGACAAATAGGGATGTCGAGATATCTGAAGGTTTGCCATTTTTCAATAAGAGGAAAGCAGAATACATTTGCTATTAGGTGAGTAGTTCTTAGAGGCATGTTCCAAGCGTAAACATTTGATTTGGCACTATTTATGAGAGCTCCCGAGGCTTGAGTGATGTTTTCCAGGGAAGTTTTGAATCTCTTGACCATGACAATGGAGGCTCCTCCAATGAGGAGAGTGTCATTAGAAAATTGGGAGTGGTTTATTCTCTTCGCCCCTCGAGCAATTTTGATGCCTGGAATGACTTTGGAGGTTCGGTCTTTTTCCAGTTGTCTGCCCATAGTTTCGGCCATGATTATATAAAGAAGGGGCGATAGAAGAAAGCCTTGTCTTAGCCCTCTGGATATTTTGAATAAGCTTGTCGGGCATCCATTGATCAGAGGGGCTATCCACAGAGAGGAGATACAAGCTTAGACCCAAGCTGTGAAGCCAGGGCTAAAACCAAATTTCTTCAGAACTGCAAGCAAAAATGAGTGCCTTACCGTGTCAAAGGCATTGGCCATATCAATTTTAATAATCATTCCTTGTTCTCCTCTATCCCTGCTAGAGTGGATTGCTTCTTGCACCAGTATAATTTTGTCGATCATTTGTATTTTTTCCATGAAGCCACTTTGGTTTGGGGAGATGAGTTTATGAAGGAGAGGTTTGATTCTATTGGCTATGATTTTAGTTATGAGCTTATAAGAAACATTGTAGAGGGAGATGGTTCTAAATCTGGAGAAGGAGGAAGGGTTCAAATTCTTAGGGATAAGGGCCAAAAAAGTGGAATTTGTATTACCCCCCAACTTTGCAGATTTACGAACATATTGTATCATCCTCGTGAGCTCTCTTTTTATTATATGCCAGAACTTTTGGTAAATATGTGCACTGAAACCATCTGGTCCTGGAACTTTGTCTGGATGAAGCTAGAACAAGGCCTCATGGATCTATTTTTCTGTAACTTCCTGATTGATCTTCTTGTTATCCTCGTGATTAACAACGCTTAGGATGTTGATCAATAGATTCTCTTGGATGTTGATATCTATAATGTTGTCTTTAGTTAGAATTCTTTCAAAGTGGAGTTTGGCTTCTTCTTGGATTTTATGGAAGTCGTCTATTTTTGTGCCATCTTCTTTTGTGATTTCCTTCACTTTGTTCCTCGAGAGCCTAGCTTTAGTTTGTCTTTGAAAGAATTTTGTATTTTTGTCTCCTAAAGTTAACCAAAGGCTTCTTGATTTAATCCTCCAAGTTTCCTCTTCCTCATGGAGGATTTTTGATATTCCATGAAGTTTTGTTGCTCTTTGAGGAGAAGTGGATGGGTGATAGGTCCGTCTTCCAGCTCTATTCTATTTTCTTCCATTTCCTTGGTTATCTTGTCCTTTTATTCTTGTTATTTTTTTTTGTTCCTCTTCACCCAGTTCTTTAGGGTCATATTGACTCTTTTTAATTTATGCTCCTAAATGTAGTTTGGAGAGCCTTGAATCCAACAGTCCCAGGCAACTGAGACGATGTCAAAAAAAATAGGGTGTTGAAATCCACAGAGGGTTGAATCAAAAGTGGATGGGTCTAGGGTTGTCAGAGGGGGAAAGGGTGAGGGTGATAGGTCTGTGATCAGAAACAGTCCAGGGTAGAATGCGAGATCAAGGTAGAAAGGCATCTTCTAGGAAGGAACTGCTTAGGATAAATCGATCTAGACGAGCAGTGATGTGCCTCAGTCCGAGTATTCTGTTTGACCAAGTGAAGCGACCGTTAGAGGGATTTACATATAGAAGGTGAAAGGAGGATATTAGATCCTCGATATGCTCACGAGAGGGGTCCTGTACTAGAGATCCCCCCTTTTTTTCCTTATGATGGAGAGTAGTGTTGAGGTCTCCAGCTATTATGAGATCTTTGGGCTCAAGAGTATCTTTTGATGCTTTGGAGGGAGGACCAGCATTCAATTTTTTCCTGGTATAAATAAGGCTTATAAAC
>JASDQU010817738.1:20138-38010 GCA_032191745.1 Picea mariana
TATTTTTGGGGGAATATTTTTGGGACAGAGATGAGTCTGTGATTTTTGGGCTGTGGGAGGAGTTGGATTTTGGGGGTTTTTGGTGAATTAGAAGCAGGGGGTACCGGGTTGCTAGGGGTTTTGGGCACGGGGGCTAGGATATCCTTACGGTATCCTGGAGATAGGGAGACGGACAGGATGCTCCTAGCTGGCAGGGAGCCAGACTCAATTTTGGGCAGTGTTTGGCACAGTTTCAACTTCAACATTGGACCAACAGAGATCGGGGTTAGCATCAGGAAAAGGTAATTTATTTTATGTATTTGTTTTATGTATTATAAGGAATATGCAGTGTTATGTTGTCGTTTGTAAGTGAATTAGGATCTTTTCGTAAATTTTAATTAAACTAAATGGATATATGATGGTTATGATGTTATGAAATGTTTAGGATAGTACTTCCTTAAAATAAAATTAAATCTTTTTCTGGTTTTATAAGGCTCTGTGGAGCTGAACCTTACATCCTTAACCTATAGTTCGAGCCATGGAGGGAGTGCTAGTAGGTTGTGGCAGGGATGTTTTCCACACCTTTCCCTCAACATCTCTGGTTATTGTGTGTGACCCCCTTACTCCACATGTGAGTCTGGTCGACAAGTTGTCGTCAGTCTGCATCATCAATGAATCATGTCAGAATAAAATCCATAATCATAACATCTAATAAGATGCACATAGGTCATATATACAACAATCAAACCCCAATTGTCCACTCCCTAACTCGGTCTCGAGTCCAAGGGGTTTCATCGATGCCTCTGCATCCTTGAGGTCCAAAATCCTGCAGACTTAGGAAAATCGAGTCAATAGCACCTGTCTATGTCAATACAACAAAATAACATGTCATCAATTCATAATGCCTCATAATCATAATCAAATGCCCAATAGTGTAATAATCTGGATCACTTGCAAGAAAGTGTCCTCAAAGAATAAGTTCACTCAGTGCACGCAAGAGCGGGATGTTACATACACCCTCTCTTGGTCTAAACTTTGTCCCGAAGTTTCACATTATATAAGTGCTGAAATAATGTGTATCATAGTATTATAAGTATATCTATAAAAAACAAATGGAAACTGTTGGCGCATATCATGTACGTCCTCCAAGGTCGCCGAGTGCAGGCTATAGTTGTCCCACTGGACCTTGACCTGTTCTACTATTCAACCTCGTAGTTTTCAAATGCGATGATCTAGGATGTGGATCGGCTCAAACATGAGGGCCCCCTCATCTGATACCTACAAGGAACTCATGTCAATAACATGTGTAGGATCACTAATATAATGTCTCAAAATAGATACATGAAAAACATTGTGCATACGCCTCAAAGAATTAAGCACGGCTAGTCGATAGGCCACAGGCCCCTTCTTCTCCACAAGCTCAAAAGGTCCCATGAATCTTGGAGAGAGTTTATCTCCCTTTCCAAACTTGATCGAACTCTTATGCGGTTTTACCTACAAGAAGACTCGATCACCAACTTCGTAACTATGGTCGACATGGTGCGTATCGACATAACTCTTCTACCAATCCTGTGCTTCTTTGATCCTTTTTCCTATTGTTTTCATTTTCTCTTCCATTTCTTGGACCGCTTCTGGTCCCATCAGGATCCTATCCTCAAGCTGATCCCAATTCAAAGGCATCTGACATGGTCGCCCATAAAGGAACTTGAAAGGCGCCATCTTAATGGTGCTTTGGTAATTGTTGTTATAAGAGAATTCTACCAGTGGAAAACATTCTTCCCAACACTTTTGTTGGTCCATCACATACATGCGCAACATGTCTTCCAAGGTTTGGTTTGTTAATTCGGTATGCCCATCAATCTCCAGGTGATACGCAGTACTAAAGTTAAGTTGGGTTCCCAAGGCCTCTTGGAAACTAGTCCAAAATCTTCCAGTAAACATTGATCCTCGATCGGATATAATCCTCTTAGGCATGCCATGCAGCCTCCCAATCTCATTGATGAAAACTCTAGCTATGTCAGGTGCCTGAAACATCATACGCATAGGAATAAAATGAGCACTCTTCATCAGAGTGTTGACTACCAAAAAAATCGAGTCATGTCTCCTTGTCGTCAGTGGAAATCCAACAATGAAATCCATAGAAATGACCTCCCATTTCAATTCCAGAATAGCGTGTAGTTCTAGTAATCTTGTTGGATGTCTATGTTCAACCTTTACCTGCTGACATTCTAGACATCGGGACACATAGTTAACTGTGTATGCCTTCATTCCGTTCCAGAAGAATAAGGGTTTAAGGTTTTCCCTCATCTTCGTGACTCCTGGGTGGGTCATGTAGATTGCTCTGTGAGCCTTGTTTAGGATCAAACTCCTCAACTCATCGTTCGGTGGTACATAAATTCGATTTTTAAACCTCAATAATCCATCGTCATCAAACATAAATCCTTCAAATATTGGTACCATCACTGTGTTTTGTCCGATAAAATCCTCGACCTCTTTGTACCAATCATCATTGCGTTGTAAAGTTAGAATATTTTCACGTAGATTCGTCTGAAGAGGCAACACAAAAATATGCATGGTATCCGACTCAATGCATCTGCCACTTGGTTCACTGTTCCTTTTATGTAAGTAATATCAAAGTCATACTCGCTAATCAATTCCGACTAATGTCGTTGTCACGCGTTCAGATCACTTTGCGTAAAGATATGTTTTAGTCCATAGTGGTCCGTCTTTAGTTCAAATTTCCATCCAATAAGGTAGTCTCTCCAAACCTTCAAGGCATATACAATGGCTAACAACTCCAAATCATGTGTCACATAGTTCTCCTCATGACTTCTTAGTTTCCTCAAAATGTAAGTGATCATTCGATCGTCTTGCATCAAGACTTTTCCTAAGCCTTCCTTGGATGCGTCAGTGCATACCAAGAAGTCTGCATCCATGTCAGGGACCTTTAGTATCGGTGCCATTGTCAATATCTCTTTGAGCCTCTAAAAAGATTCCGTGCATTTATTGGTCCAAACAAACTTCTTTTTCTTCTTCTACAGCTCCGTGATCGGATTTTCTATCTTAGAAAATCCCTCGACGAACCGTCGATAGTATCTTGGTAAACCCATGAAGCTATGCACTTCCAGGACATTTGTCAGCGCAGGACATTCCATAATAGCCTCAACCTTTGTTGGATCCATAGCGATACCTTTGTCGGAGATGACATGTCCTAAGTAGTGAATCTTTGATTGATAAAACAAGTATTTGGACAACTTCCCATACAATTTGTGCTTTCCCAAACACTGTAGTACTAAGCGCAAGTGCTTTTCATGCTCCTCTATCATCCAAGAGTAAATCAAAATATCGTCTATGAATACTTGGACGAACTTGTCCAAGTACTCGCGGAACACCCTGTTCATCAAACTCATAAAAAACCCTAGGGCGTTTGTCAGTCCAAACGGTAAAACCATAAACTCGTAATGCCTAAACCTCATCTTAAAGGCGGTCTTAAGGACTTCATCCTCCTTGATCTGTAATTGGTGATACCCTGATCACAAATCGATCTTTGAGAACATTGTCGCACCCTTCATCTAATCGAACAGATCATCAATCCTCGGAAATGGATATTGATTCTTGATCGTTTCTTCATTCAATTGAAGGTAGTCAATGTAGAGCCTCCACGACCCATTTTTATTTCGTATGAAAATAATAGGCACACCCCATGGTGACACACTCAGACGTATATGTCCCAGGTCCAACAACTCCTTCAGTTGCATTCTCAACTCCTGTAACTCCAGGGTCGACATCCGATAAGGCATTCTTGCTATCAGTTCATTCCCCGATTTCAGGTCTATGGTAAACTCCAATTCCCTCTCCGATGACATTCTAGGTAACTCCTCTTGAAAGACATCTGAAAACTATCTCACCATCGGAAGGTGTTCTAGACCTTCCGCTACTCCCCTTTCATTTAATGAAAGGTTCTCATAAAGCTTGCACCCCTTGTGCATGCTCTTCCATAGCTGCAAGGAAGAGATGAACCTTAGGGAAACTCCCTGGTTCTGACCTACAATCATGTGCCTCTGTCCCTCATCATCAACCAAGCTCAATCATTTCATCTTACATTTGAGTATCGCCTCATGTGATTCCAACCAGTCCATACTGATCATGATGTCATAAGATCCTAATATCATGATGTACAGGTTGGCGCTGGTGAAAAACTCTCCTAGGTTAAGGGTACAGTCTGTAACGTTCCCTCCAACCTTCTGTTTAGCTCTCGAAGCCATCTCTATAAAGCTAAAATCATCCTATTTGACTTCCTTTACCTTAATACTTTTTATCACTACATGAGAAATGAAACTCTCAGTATCACCAGGATCTATTAAAATGCTAAGGGTTTGGTCAGCGATGGAACCTGACGTCTCGAGCATAGTCGATTGGTGCTCTGCCTGGCGGTTATTCACCGCTTCATGAATCCGATGGGCGTTGCCCAAATCTCTCGCGGTAGTGGGTTTGGCTGGTCCAGATGCTCTAGTCCTCTCCACTGAGCAGTCGCGCTGGTAGTGTGGCTCCCCACATGTCCAACACCCCTTCTTCAGTCTAGTACTCTTGGTACCCGAAGTAGAATATGACAGCCCACNCTGAATAGGCCTAAACTATTGTTGCTATGGTCGACGTTGTTGTTGATGTTGTGGTCCCTGATAAGGTGTCCGTTGCTGAGGCATTGGTCATCGAGGTGTAGTGAAAGTGGATCCCCTCTAGAAGCAACGATATCCTGACATATTTTTGGCTGGTTTCTGATGCTGTTTCGGTCTCACTGGAATACTACTCTGACCCCTGCTAACAAGCTCCTCCTCTACTATGAGGGCCTTCTAGAAGACATCATGCAAGTTTTGAGGCATTAGAATCCTAACCTTTGCACGTATGCTACCATTAAAGCCGAACACGAACCTGTTGACCTTAAGTTTCTCAGTATTAAGATGTGGAGCATATCGAAGCAACTCCATAAAATGAGCCTCGTACTCGGGCACCGTACGACCACTTTGTCGTAAGGCATTGAACTCATTGAGCTGATGCTCAATGAATTCCTATGAAATGTACCTCTCTCGAAACCGTTCCTTGAACAATTCCCATGACACATCTTCAATAGCAATGTTCAACTATGACAGGAGCATCTTCCACCATAGAAGAGTGCTCCCCTTCAATTGAAATACCGCCATGTGAACCTTCATGTTGGAGGTATAGTCGTGAAGTGAAAATCACATTGCCATATTCTCCAACCATACCTTAGCGTTTGCGCCATCCAATGCACAAAAGAACTCGGGAAATTTGACCTTCTCAAGTTTGTGGTGAATGCTACCAGAACCAACCAAAGTGTGCAATGGAGCCTCAGGGGGTGTCGAGGCCTTGGAATCCTCTCTATCCAAATGGCTACTCAATGCCTCAGACACCCGCTGAAAACACCTCATTAGCCCAACCACATCACCGACTACTATATTCTCCTTCCCGACAACCTGTTCGTCTCCCTCAAGGTTAGACCCCTTAGGCATGGATGTTGTTGGATGCATCGCACCTCCTCCCCTAGCACCTCATCGTCTTCCTTTCTGGTGTCCTCTAACCATGGTTACCTGCACGAATACAAGTCAACTTAATTAGTAACATTATAATCAATATCATATTAATGAAATTCGTAGTGATCCCAAGTGGCGGGTTGAACCCTGCTCTGATACCATATGTAACGACCCCATCCTTACGACTATAAGCGAAGAAGAAAGTGCATTTTTTTTTTTTAAACAGGATGACAACAACGATTACATCTAAATAACAAATCTGACGGTGGGCACCATGCCTGTTGAACAGAAAGCAAACAACTACGACTCCACACACTGGCACAAGAGAAACTGGGTGAAACATGTGTAAAACAACAAGAAGGAATGAATACCTGCCCGACGCAAACATGACCATGCCTACAAGATAAGGGAAAACATCCCCCTCCTAACACAACAACCTTGATGACCAATGACTAGAACCTTAAGGTGTGTGAACCAAACGCATGAAGGCATTACAACCTAAGTGCTAACAAAAACTCACATTGATCAATAACACCCACACAGAAAGCACAGACCTTGACCAATTTATCCTTCGCCTCTATTCCTTAGGGTGCGCAGTGGTCCCCTCATTAGGAATCATGTTGTCCCCAGGTGATACACACGACTAAAACCTTGGCGCGACACATCCTTTCTGGACCAAGGACTCTAGATAACTCCAACGTGCTAGGAGCTGAACATTGACAATAATGTTATACCCATA
Organism: Picea mariana; assembly: GCA_032191745.1. Lineage (NCBI taxonomy): Eukaryota > Viridiplantae > Streptophyta > Pinopsida > Pinales > Pinaceae > Picea > Picea mariana. The sequence goes on from JASDQU010817738.1 coordinate 26,406, forward strand.
CCCCAAGCAACAGATCGACAAGACGCAAGATGACTACAATCAAAAGGAAAATCTCAAGCTAATACCTGACTCCACCAATAACCCTTCCAATAAATGATAAGCCAGATGTCTAAGTGCAAAGGACGAACTGTTTCCAAGCTACTAAGGTCATAAATATTCTCATAATGCGCACTAAGAAGGGTAGTTAACCAAATCAAATACACTTATCAACAATTATAAACTATCCATTAAAATAAGTGATCTACTTAACATCTTAAAGGTGCTCCACGCTGCTTAAAAAATAATCGACAATATTGTCTAGAAGGGCCAATCCTGAATGTGATCAATGTATATAATTAATGCCACTTCAATGCTATATTTACCACCATTTTATGTTGTTATGTGGTTACAAATAAAATCCATTTGGCACTATTCAAAAATAATAATTATTAATGCTAATTAATAACAGAAGAACGTTGTCCAGAAACAAATTGCCATGTTATCGTTGCCATAAGGATAACATAACCAAATAATACATGCTAAGTTAACAATGATAACAATAATATGCATTGTAATAATGCTAAGTTAACAGGAGATCGTTGCGCATTTGCACAATCATACAAGATAACTCTATATAGTAATATCACATTACACCAATTGCTTAACCAAACCATAAAAAACAAGCTATACATTACAAGAAAAATAGTTGAATCCAGCTATGCACCCAAACGTTTAAAGAGAAATCAAATTGCAATCAAGTACAGGAAAAGGGAAGAGTGGTCAAATGACAAGGCTAGAAAAAAGACATGAAGATGTAGAGATAATTTGTTGCCACCTCTAGACAAAAATTGTCATGAAGATGCATAGATAATTGGCAAAATTCACAAAGATTAATAAATATTAGTGGCAGAGATTAATCACAAAGATTAATGGAAAATCACCAGGTTAATAAAGACATGAAGATACATAGATAATGGAAAAATCACTAGGTTATTATTTTATTTTTTTTACAGAAACTGGGTAAAATATATATTAAAAAATCATGAAAAAACGAAGGTAGAGAATATAGTTTTGGTTACAAAATTTGCAGAAATCAAAATTCTCTCGCCTGAATTCTCTAAGAAGGAAACGGAGATCAGGGGTGGCACTAACTAGAACACTAAAGCATGTTTATGTAACAATGGTAAAAACCATGCAGAAAGTGCCTAATAACAACATAAAAAAACACTTCATACATTTACATTATGTTCTGGTCCGGTGTGGTGGAGTCTTCCTATGTTGGAGGCTAGAGGTTGAGGTCCAGTTGAGCACGCGGTCCTGGAGAGGAGGCCTCATCTGAGATGTAGGTGTTTGTGGAGGGAGTGGGTGACGCTGGCCCGATCACAAATTTGAGCGCCTCTATCTATTGTCCGAGCACTTCACACTCGTCCCTATTTAGTTGTTGCTCACTCGTATGCTGGATGGTAATTTCTGTGATCAAGAGAAACTAGGTAGATAGATCCCTAAGCTGTAATTGAAGAGTCTGGACAATGTTTACCAACTCTTCATGCTCCTCCATTGGAACAATTCTTGCTGGTTGCCTGTTCATCTTGACTGAATTCCCTGCTTTCCCCAATTGAAGAAACCAGATACTAGTGCACTTACGAGGAGTAGTCTCAGCTCTGTTCTTCACAGGAATGATCTTTCCAAACAAGTGGATTTCTCCTGCTATGATATTCTCCCTCCTCTTCATTTGATTCAAGGAACTTAACCATTTTCCCAAGATTTTCCACGAATTTGAGCCATGATCACTTCTGATGCAGGGATCCTTCACCTCACCTAGAATTAATTCCTTGTACATTCTAAACGTCATCTTGAGCATGTTTGCCTCACTTTAGTTTTCTCTCCTATGCCCCAGAGCTATCCAAGGTACACCGAAGAGACTTCCCAAGCTTGGGGAGGTAAAGAAAGGAGGATGCAAGTCACGGACTAGGGAGGAGCGTGTGGAGAGGAGTCTAGATGTAAGGTGGGGGTGGGTGTGTGGAAGGGACATGTGGAGGGGGCAGGTGGACATGGGGGGGGAGCATGTGGAGGAGGTAGTTGGAGGTGGCATGCTAGGCCATGTGTTGAGGTGAGAGGGAGGATGAGTGGGAGATGCACTATGGATGAAAGGGCAAATGGTCCAGATCCTGACCGCCAATGTGGCCCGGCCAGTGTGCTAAGTGGGATGAGGAGCTATCTGTCATGTGTTTAGAGTCATGGGATTGGCGTGAAGAGAGAAATTTCGTTGACAACCAGCGAGCCTTGCTCGAGACCAATTGCTAGGATCACTTGAGCATCCGCCAGGTGATTGTTTCGTCTGAGGACGTGAAAAAGAGGGATATTGTGGAAGAGCTTGATCTTTACTGCAATTCTTTGAGGAATGGATTTTAAGTGTAAATTTGGGGGGTGGGACCCATTGCAAGCATGCCCTATGATTATCTTGGAGTCCCCAATCACTGAAAGGGAGTGTATGTTTATGCTTTTGGTGAGATGAAGCCCTTGATATAGAGCATAGGATTCATCTTGATTATTTGTGGTGATGCCCAGATTCCAATGGAAATATAGCACTTGGTTTCCTCATGGGCATATGATCACCCCTCCCACTCCTTCCACCCTGGGGTTTCCTTTTGGGGCTCCATCAAAATAAAGGATGTGTTTTTGTTACTTGTTACACTAGCAAAGGTAATCAATATCTTCATGAAGCTGCCATGTGGATTTAGAAGGAGGAGAAAGAGGAGAAGTGGGGGAAGGGGGGAGGAAAAAGGAGCTGATCCAATCCGATTCGATAGTTGAGGTGGGGGTGAAAGGAAAAGCTTTGAATTTGGAAAGAAAAACTTTTGCAAGGAAGCCTACAACTTTTTTGGCTGCTAGATCAGGGGGGGAGTGAAGGTTGGAGAAGATGATTCGATTTCTGGTGAGCCAGATTTTCCAGCAAATGAACTTGGGTAAGGCTTTGAACATGGCTTTGAAGAGAGGGTTTATGGAGGTTCCCTAATATTGGGAGGCCCAATATGAAAAGATTTCTCTGGGATGGACTGGCCATCTGATTCTCGGATGGAGGCTTTGAAGAGTTGATTTCCACATCATGATAGTGAACGAGAAAAGAAGGAAGACATGCTGAGATGTTTCCAATGCCTTGCCACATAGTTCACATCTGAAGGGCCCATACATATTTATTTTTAGTAGTTTTTCTCCTGTTAGTAGTTTACCATGGGCTAGAATCTAGCAAAAGGAATTTACTTTGGTTGGACTATCGTTGGTCCAAAGAGAATTCCACATTTTATCTTTTGGGAGGAGGGTCGTGTGGGAGAGGAGTTGCGAGTACCCTTGCTTGACAGAGTAATTTCCATTTCCCCAACCTCGTTGGTATTTTAAGGTGATATGTATGGGGGCACAAACTTTTAACAGAGTTTGTATCTGATGCATTGCATCTTGAAGATTGCTTGGAATGTTTGGCAAGTTCCATCCTATCCAGTCTCTAGTATCTTTGTTCCAAGAGGAAATGTCTGAGATATGATTTTTTCCTTGCATATCAAGCCAATTGATGATCAGTCTTAGATGCATATTGTGCCAGAGAGGTTTCTTTCGCTTGATACTATCTGCTCCTATGAGAATCTTTCGTCCATTTCTAGGTATCCAGGTGAGATGGCTTTGAATGAGAGGGATGGAGGCAGAGAGGATCTTCCCTATTGGGGATCCTATGTTCAGAGAGTGACGCTAACATAAACAACTGAGTATGTCCCCAACTAGATATTTTCTTTTTAAAACTTGCTTTCACCAGTCGTTCCTTCTCGAAACAAGGTTCCATAGAATTTTTTCTCCCATTGCTATGTTGGTAAGCGTTGGATCCTTGATGCCCAAACCTCCATTTTCCTTGGGTTTCTTTACTATGTCCCATTTTATAAGGTGGAATATTTTCTTATCTTTTTTTCCCCCTTCCCAAAGAAAACGTCATAGAAGGATGGAAATTGAAGACTTGACAGTTTGTGGAGAAAGTAGAGAGAAGAATTGGAAGATGGGGAGAGCAAAAAGGACAGAATTTATCAACACTATGTGTCCTACTAAGTTGAGCCAAAAGGATCCGCAGTGGTCCAATTTGTTTTTGAGATTTTCAAGAGTTTGAGTCCAGGCTGAGTTTGGGAGAGAATTGAGACAAATAGGGATGCCGAGATATCTGAAGGTTTTCCATTTTTCAATAAGAGGAAAGCATAATACATTTGCTATTAGGTGAGCAGTTCTTAGAGGCATGTTCCAAGCGTAAAAATTTGATTTGGAACTATTTATGAGAGCTCCCGAGGCTTGAGTGAAGTTTTCTAGGGAAGTTTTGAATCTCTTGGCCATGACAATGGAGGCTCCTCCAATGAGGAGAGTGTCATTAGAAAATTGGGAGTGGTTTATTCTCTTCACCCCTCGAGCTATTTTGATGCCTGGAATGACTTTGGAAGTTCGGTCTTTTTCCATTTGTCTGCCCATAGTTTCGGCCATGATTATATAAAGGAGGGGGGATAGAAGAAAACCTTGTCTTCGCCCTCTGGATATTTTGAATAAGCTTGTTGGGTGTCCATTGATCAGAGGGGCTATCCACAGAGAGGAGATACACGCTTAGACCCAAGCTGTGAAGCCAGGGCTAAGACCAAATTTCTTCAGAACTGCAAGCAAAAAGGAGTGCCTTACCCTGTCAAAGGAATTGGCCATATCAATTTTAATAATCATTCCTTGGTCTCCTCTATCCCTGCTAGAGTGGATTGCTTCTTGCACCAGTATAATTTTGTCGATCATTTGTATTTTTTCCACGAAGCCACTTTGGTTTGGGGAGATGAGTTTATGAAGGAGAGGTTTGATTCTATTGGCTATGATTTTAGTTATGAGATTATAAGAAACATTGTAGAGGGAGATGGGTCTAAATCTGGAGAAGGAGGAAGGGTTCAAATTCTTAGGGATAAGAGCCCAAAAAGTGGAATTTGTATTACCCCCCAACTTTGCAGATTTCTGAACATATTGTATCATCCTCGTGAGCTCTCTTTTTATTATATGCCAACACTTTTGGTAAATATGTGCACTGAAACCATATGGTCCTGGAACTTTGTCTGGATGAAGCTAGAACAAGGCCTCATGAAGATATTTTTCTGTAACTTCCTGATTGATCTTGTTGTTATCCTCCTGATTAACAACGCTCAAGATGTTGATCAATAGATTCTATTGGATGTTGATATCTATAGTGTTGTCTTTAGTTAGAATTCTTTCAAAGTGGATTTTATCTTCTTCTTAAATTTTATGGAAGTCGTCTATTTTTGTGCCATCTTCTTTTGTGATTTCCTTCACTTTGTTCCTCGAGAGCCTAGCTTTAGTTTGTCTTTGAAATAATTTTGTATTTTTGTCTCCTAAAGTTAACCAAAGGCTTCTTGATCTAAGCCTCTAAGTTTCCTCTTCCTCATGGAGGATTTTTGATATTCCATGAAGTTTTGTTGCTCTTTGACGAGAAGTGGATGGGTGATAGGTCCCTCTTCCAGCTCTATTCTATTTTCTTCCATTTCCTTGGTTATCCTGTCCTTTGATTCTTGTTATTTTTCTTCATTCCTCTTCACCCAGTGCTTTAGGGTTGTCTTGACTCTTTTTAATTTATGCTCCCAAATGTAGTTTGGAGAGCCTTGAATCCAACAGTCCCAGGCATCTGAGATGATGTCAAAAAAACAAGGTGCTGAAATCCACAGGGGGTTGAATCAAAAGGGGATGGGTCCAGGGTTGTAAGAGGGGGAAAGGGTGAGGGTGATAGGTCTGTGATCAGAAACAGTCCAGGGTAGAATGCGAGATCAAGGTAGAAAGGCATCTTCTAGTTAGGAACTGCTTAGGCTAAATCGATCTAGATGAGCAGTGATGTGCCTCGGTCCGAGTATTCTTTTTGACCAAGTGAAGCGACCGTTAGAGGGATTTACATATAGAAGGTGAAAGAAGGATATTAGATCTTAATATGCTCACGAGAGGGGTCCCGTACTAGAGATCCCCCCTTTTTTCCCTTATGATGGATAATAGTGTTGAGGTCTCCAGCTATTATGAGATCTTTGGGCTCAAGAGTATCTTTGATGCTTTGGAGGGAGGACCAGCATTCAATTTTTTCCTGGTATAAATAAGACATATAAACATTGATGAAGGTCAGAGTCTTACCTGTTGGTAGATGCAAGAGTGAAGTTTTAATCCTATGTGTCATGGACTGCTTGGATTGTAGAGAGAAGAAATTAGGATTCCAAAGGGTGCAGATTCCCCCCGAGGCTCCTCTTGCACTGACTGCTATGCCTTTGCATGATCTCCAGATGTAACAACTATCCTGAAGGATTTCAGTATCCTTCCTTTTTTTCTCCTGAAGCAGGAGGACTTACGGATTATTTGCTTTAATAAGATCGTGTATTAGCGAGAGCTTGTGTCGACTTCCTAGTCCTCAATTCCAGGAGATCGCTTTTATCATTTAGTAGGTTTAGGGTTTCCCCATTTATGGGGGTTGGGTCCACTCTAGTTCTTAGTCTGCCTTGTTTCTTTCCTGGTATGTTGGTCCAAGGTTTATTGTTTCCCAAGTTCGATTTCCTTCCTGGTCAAAGCTTCTCTTTTATGCAGGTTTGTCTTTCTACTCACTTTTTTGATGGGGGAGGCGAGTGAATCAAACTATGAGTTTTTTTCTGAGCTTTGATCTAAATCATCCTCCTAAGGATGAGATGCCTGATGAGAGGGAGAAGGCTGAGCGAAGGGTGGGGTCAGTGACTNAAGGATGAGAAGCCTGATGAGAGGGAGAAGGTTGAGCGGAGGGTGGGGTTAGTGACTCAGGGGGATTGGTATAAGGGGGGCGACTCCTCTCTAGGAGGATCTTAGATCGAGATCTGTCCAGAAGGAGCATGATCAGGCATGGTATTAGGCAAGGGGGGCATGGGGGTGGCTTTATTGTTCACATCATGCCTCTGCCGCACTTTCTTTTTGGGTTCTTGCCACTGTCCATCTTATTCAATCGAGAAGCGAAAAAGCCTCTTTCGCAGAGGAAATGCAAGAGGTTACCTTTCAGATGAGGTTTCCAATTCTTGTTAATCCAAATTGCCATAACCTGCAATGATGGCCAAATGCCCGTGAATTGTCCTATGAGTGCTTGTTTAGCAAATTTGAGGGTGAGAGCTCTTGAGGTTCCTTAGACCTGTACCGAAGGGATCTCGTCCAGATTTTTCACAAACTTTGGAGGTGTTTGTTTACTTGTCTTGGGAAGCGAGGCAACGAGGGATGCGAAGGCTATCGCATCTTTGAAAGAGTCGAAGGGAGAGGGATCGGGGGGGCCCAAGGCCTCTCCAAGAGAGGGGGGAATGCGTGCAGAGGAAGGGAGGGCAGGGCCTCAGACCAAGTGGTTGTGTTGCTTAACCATTAAGGGATTTTGAGATTTTTAAGGTTAGAATATAGAAATTATCAGTGCTTCATACAAGCATTATAGGAATACGCGTTGCCTGAGAGATTCAAACTATAGTGGGGAAACCCCATGTACTTAGGAGGAACATGACTTAACGACTCGCCCAAAGCGACGAGTTTTAAAAATCACCAGGTTATTAAAGAAAATAAGATGCAGTGATTAGATGAAAAAGTTGTTAGGTTAATAAAGACATGAAGACGTCGAGATAATGGCAAAATCACCAGGTTATTAAAGACATGAAGACACAGTGATTAAATGGAAAAATTTGCAGGTTAATAAAGACATGAAGATGCCGAGATAATGGAAAATTTTCCAGGTTATTAAATACATGAAGAGACAATGATTAAATGGAAAAATCATTAGCTTAATAAATGGGCAAATCGCAGACATAACCAGTGGCCAAAATCACGAGGTAACAATTGGAAAATCACAGTCATAACAGGTGGTCAAATCGCATTCTTAACATGCAACGATTGCAGTCTTAATAATGGAAAATCGCCAGAGTAATATATCCAACCATGAAAACGCAATCAGGATATAAAAACGCAAAGCAATAAATTCGGCATTGAAAAGCATTCAAGATATCAAAACGCAGAGAAGAAGTGTGGTTGAGAGTGTGGAAAGTTGGGGTTGAAATGATGGCAATGAAAAACCATAAAAAGGGTAAATTGAAGTGAAATAAAAACTGAAATTTACATGTCAATCCACTACCCATCCATCAAGCAAACACCAAAAAAAAATTGTTGTGTAAATGAAAGAAACGTAGGCATATGTATATAATTGCAAGTAGATATAAAAGTAGAAACCCTATCATAAGAATGAGTGCTGACATATCAACAAATGTAGGAATATAAAATTTTACTATCCATGATAAGGAAATCCTTAAGAATAAATCATTGTCCACAGTGAACCATGTGGTTGTTCAATAAAGCTATCAATCCACACGCAAACAGTCGAAAATGCAGAGATTGGGCCTTCAAATTAGAGGTTATCAATCAAGGAAACACAGGGATAATACTTCAAGGAGACGCAAGGGTTTTCAGAGTTTAGGTAATCAGATGTAGAGGTACTCAATCACCAAAAGGCACAATGACCCTCAATCAACCAAGAAAAATCAACAGGGGCAGAAGGCTGGGCAGAAACATCCTTTGCTCATCATCCACGCACAAAAAAGCAGGGCATTAGGATCTATAGGTCTATTAACACCGAAGTGACAGCCGTCGATCCGGCTCTTGGCTGACTGCTCAGGTGAGGACTGATGATCTAGGAATGAGGGCGAAGTAAAAAGTGCAAAATTGTCACGAAATCAATAAAACCATAAGGCGATCACAACATTCAAGGATTGATTGCCAAGGGAATCAAGTCAAGCAGTGAGCTTAAGGCTAAGGAAATTTAAGTTCTCGATTAAACTGCTAAGTTCAACACCTTCTTTACATAGTTAAAAATACAGAAATGAAGGCATAAGGTTTATAATAATCTAACATACATAATGCAAGCAAGCATACCGTAGCCCAAGTCATCCGCTCTGAGTCATTGTCCTGCGCACTTCGTGCAACTCCCACTTGCCGACTGATGAGACTTCACTGGTACCTCACAGCCAACGCTAGGGGTAGTCTTCTTCCCCCTTATCCCCCCAAGCCGCAAAAGGGCCACTCACACTAAACCAAAGAACAACTAGCTCCGAGCTCCTCTCACAAGGTTGAGCTACCACTCCTCACTGAGTTGGGTATCCCAACTCCCACAAGCTAAGTCAGTCAAGTCTAAAATTTTGCAGTGTAACGTTATGCATAACAAAAGAGATCCATCCTCCTCCTCCTTCTCCTCCCTTCTTTATATAGAGTTTCTAAGTCATTTATTTTCCCAAATTCTCATTTAATTTATTTTTCAATAATTTAAATCATAAAAATCCTCCCTGTACATGTCTCACCCATCCCCTTCATTGCACCATAAATTAATTTCATTAATTAATAAATTACTCCTATTTCCCTTACCCACCTAAAAGCATTCCTAGAATCCCTCATAGGTGTCCCCATATTCCCTTACACATTTTAATGACTTACCCCCTTACTAATTTACTAGTTGAGTTCGATTTAGAAAGTTCTTAAATGCAAGATACCTTACTAAGTTAGTAATTCTACTTTTTCCTTAAGCTTCCCCTTTCTCTTTATGTTTCCTCCTTTTTCCTTAGTTTCCTAATTCTTTTAAATTTTCCTCTTTCCCTTTTCATTTAAAACTCAAATTGGCAAGTGTAGAAAATTACCCTTTTCCGCTTTTCCTTTTTTTAATTAATAAATTTTTAATTAGCAATGTAACACAACAATTATTTCCCCTTTTTTAAATACTATCCCCCAAAATATATTTATAAATTAATTGAATTTCTTAGCCCCTTCTCATCACATGATTAATGATTATTATTATTTTTATTATTTATTTTTATTTTTATTTTTATATAAATATATATATTTGTTATCACAAGTATCACTTAGACCTAGATTTTATTTTCTTAGGCTGGGCGACATTTTGTTAGGGAAATTGTTTTAAATCTTTCTCATCACACTATTCATTCTAAGGCCATCTATGTTTATTCATTTATTATTTAGCAATGCGTCGTGCCCTTTAGGACGCACTAGGTGCTCTAAGGGTGCCACTCGCCTCATTTTGTTTCCCTTGCGCAACGTGCCCTTCAGGATGCACTATATTCTCCAAGGGTGTCACTCGCCTCTTTCTGTTTTTCTTGCGCAACGTGCCCTTCAGGACACACTATGTGCTCCAAGGGTGCCACTCGCCTCTTCATTGACTTGGTAGACATCAAAAACCCCTGGAGTCAATACTCCATCAGGTGACCTTGTGGGAGACTAAGGACCTCTAAGGAATAAGACCCATGCCTTATTGCGCGTCCCTTAAAATTATCATGAGTGATTGTCACAGTCGGCCCTCATGGGATCATGAGTCTTCTCGAGCTAGGTAATCATTAACCTACAATTTGAGCCATGGCGAAAATACTAGTAGGTTGTGGAAGGGTTGTTGTCCACACCTCTCCCTCAATGTCTCTGGTTATCGTGCGTGATCCCTCTACTCCACATGTGAGTCTGGTCGTCAAGCTATCGTCAACCTGCATCATCAACGAATCGTGTCAAAATAAAATCCATAATCATAACGTCTCATTATATGCACATAGGTCATATATACAACAATCAAACCCCAACTTTCCACTCACTGACTCGGTCTGAAGTCCAAGGGGTTTCATCAATGCCTCTGCATCCTCGAGGTACAAAATCCTGAACACTCAGGAAAACCGAGTAAATAACACCTGTCTATGTCAATACAGCAAAATAACATGTCATCGATCCATAACACCTCATAATCATAATCAAATGCCCAATAGTATAAGAATCTAGATCACTTGCAAGCTAGTGTCCTCAAAAAATAAGTTTTCTCAGTGCGCGCAAGAGCAGGATGTTAGATATAATTAGTTTGAAATGCTATATATTGAAATAGTTATAATTTATGCTATATCTACATTTTCTAGTTGGAGAATATTTATTATTTATTATGGTTATCTTTTAATATTTATTATAATAATTTGTATTTATAATAAAAGAGCTTGTCTTTGCTTCTAGATTGTAAAAATCTATACTAACATGTGAAGGTGGAAGCTTATTTTCTCCAAAAGCTTGTGTGCATTGTTGATATGAGATTTTTAACGTATCAGCATGCTAAAATGATTCAATTGTATAGATTTAATATGTAAGATGATTATTAATGTGGGTAGATTCTTAAAAATAAATTATAATAAAATTTTACATTGATCATATTATTATTATTATTATTACAATGTTTAATACAAATAGTTATTAATAATATATGTGATGTTTTATAAATAATATTAGTATTTATACTATTATTTTTAATTAAATATTTATATTTTGAAAGTTATACAAATATATACATATTTTATTCTAAGTATATACACATTCTTAAAAAAAAAAACACGAAAAGAAATCAATTAATTAGAATTACAAATCAAATCAACACAACAAACACAAACATTACAATCTCATGTACAATTTTAAATCAATATCCAAATCAACACAACAAACAAAAACTTTTCAAATTCATGTACACATGCAAATCAATATATGTAACCAAACATTGACAAAATCATTCATA